>JANJGN010002816.1:0-5000 GCA_026770705.1 Isurus oxyrinchus
GGAGGCCGGGCAGGCGGTTGGCCGAAGGCCCGATACTCCGGGTGCTGTCAGCATTTCGCTTGCCGAGCTGCTCTAAAGTCGAGGTGCAGAACGGCGAAATCATTAACCGGCAAGCGGATGCATGGCAGCGGGCAGGGAAGGGTCAAAACGGCCTGAAATACCGGAGCGGCGGGCCAAGATGGCTGCCGGGGGGCGTATTCAGCGGTCGCACGTGACGGGGCGGTGCCCGGAGGCCGAGCCGCGCAAGCGCGATTTAAAGCGAGCAAAGTCCGAGCAGGAGCGATATCGTTGGCCATTCAGCCGGTTCGAGCCTGGTGGCCGAGGCGGGGAGGGTGGAACCGGGGAAAGGCTGGGTGTTCGGTGTCCGCCCGGGTGGTCCGGAGTTTTATTCGGGTTAGGGTTAGCGGTTAGGCTTAGGGCTGGGGTTAGGGTTGGGGCGTTAGGGTTAGGGGAAGTGTCAGGGGTAGGGGTAGGGTTAGAGTTAGGGGCTTGGCTTGGTGTTCGTGTCGGGGAAGGGGACAAGGCTAGTTTATTGTTGGCTCGGGGTTCGGGTTAGGGTTAGCGGTTAGGCTTAGGGCTGGGGTTAGGTTTGCGGCAAATGGTTTACCGGTTAGCAGGCAGGGTAGCCGGCCATTATTCAGGGCTTTCGGCATGGTAGTAAAGGTGCGCTGAGCTGCACAACACAGCCGCTGGTCCACGGGATATGTACAGCACAGGGGAACCTGTGAACCAGTTAGCAGACAAGGCAGCCGACCGGTAATTATAGCCTCCGCCGGGTAATAGAGGCGCAGTCAGCTGCAGAACACACCAGCAGGTCCAAGGACTAAGTACAGAATGAGGACACGGGCAGCCGGTCAGCAGGCAGGGCTGCCGGCCGGTAATTACAGCCTCCCGCCCGGTCATAGGGGTGCAGTTAGCTGCAGAACACACCAGCAGGTCCAAGGACTAAGTACAGAATGAGGACACGGGCAGCCGGTCAGCAGGCAGGGCTGCCGGCCGGTAATTACAGCCTCCCGCCCGGTCATAGGGGTGCAGTTAGCTGCAGAACACACCAGCAGGTCCAAGGACTAAGTACAGAATGAGGACACGGGCAGCCGGTCAGCAGGCAGGGATGCCGGCCTGCCATAGGGGTGCAGTTAGCTGCACAACACACCAGCAGGTCCAAGGACTAAGGACAGAATGGGGACACGGGCAGCCAGTTAGCAGGCAGGGCTGCCGGCCGGTAATTACAGCCTCCCGCCCGGTCATAGGGGTGCAGTTAACTGCAGAACACACCAGCAGGTCCAGGGACTCAGTACCAAACGGGGAATCGGTTAAGCGGTTACCTGGCAGGGCAGCCGACCAGTAATCATAGCCTCCCGCCCGGTCGTAGGGGTGCAGTTAGCTGCAGAACACACCAGCAGGTCCAGGGAATGTGTGCAGGACGGGGAAATGCTTAACGGGTTAGCAGGCCGGGCAGCCGGCCGGTAGTTGGAGCCGCCCGCCCGGTCGTACGGGAGCCGTCATCAGCCGGCATCCCGAGCAGCTGAAAAGTCTAAGCGCAGAATGGGGACATGGTGAACCAGTCAGCCAGCGGGCAGGGAAGGGTCGAAACGGCCTGAAATACCGGGCCGGCGGGCCAAGATGGCTGCCGGGGGGCGTATTCAGGGCCCCCACGTGAGGGGCCGGGGCTGGGGGCCGAGCCGGGCAAGCGCGGTTGAGAAACAGCCGAGTCCGAGCAGGGGGAAATCATTAACCGGTGATCCGGTTCGACCCCCCCCGGTGGCCGAGGCGGGGAGGGTCGACCCGGGGAAAGGTTGGGTGTTCGGTGTCCCTCAGGGCGGTCCCGAGCGCGTCCTAAAATAATCCGGGCTCCTGGGCCCTTTTTTGAAAAAGAACCGGTCGGGGAGCGGGTGCAATCCGGAAGGCCTGGCGGGGCTTCGGTGCCTCTTCCTCGGTATGACTACCGGAGGGTCGTCGGCCTGAATGACGGTTGCATTTGCTGGCTGTGGAGGTTGGCGGGCTATCTGCAGAATAGGAGGAGGTGGCAAATCGAGAATGGGTCGACTTCGCCAAGTGCCTTCTCGAGCCTCCAGGTCTGCAGGGACCGACCCAGGCTGCCGCCAAACCGACCGGGAGGCCCCGCCGTCGGCCATTTTTGGTCATTTTCGGCATTTTTCGCCTCTTTCGGCCGGTCAAGAAAAGCGGCGGCCTGACACCCGGGCGTGCACGGGGAAGGCTCCCCCTCGCCGGGAGGACCGGAGTTTGCCCCGGAAACCTCCGGAAGCCGGCCGGGAAGGCGGCTTCGGCCCGATGCACCTCCGGCTGCGTCCGAAGGCCGGGGGAAGTGGCCCCTGGGCCCGTGTGAGGGAAATCCGTGCCAAGACGGAAGTCCATGAGGTCGGATCCGAAGCTTCTGCCGGGCCCCCGGTGGAGGCATTCCCGCTAGGCGGGGCGAATCGGCCCGGCCACGGGGCGGGTTGCAATTGTTGGAGGGGGGCTGCCGGAGCTAGATAATGATTTCCCCTCGGTTCTCCCGATGGGGAAACGGCGAAAGGAGGTGTCGCGGGCTTTCGAGGCCTCCTCGGCGGCTGGACTACCGACCGACATCTCGGCTGCATTTGCTGGCTGGGGGGGTTGGCGGGGTATCTGCAGAATGGTAGGAGGTGGCAAGTCGAGAATCGGTCGACAGCTCCGAGTGCCGTCTCGAGCCTCCAGGTCCGCAGGGACCGATCCAGGCTGCCGCCTAACCGACCAGGAGGCCCCGCCGTCGGCCATTTTTGTCCATTTTCGGCATTTTTTACCGTCTTTCGGTCGGTCACGGAAAGCGGCGACCGGAAGCCCGGGCGTGCCCGGGGACGGCTCCCACTGGCCCCGGGGACCGGATTTGCCCCGGTCGGAGCCCCGGAAAACGCACCCGAAGCCGGCCGGAGAAGGCGGCTAAGGGCAATGCACCTCGGATTGAATTTGCGCACCGGGGAAAGTGGCCTCGGGGCCCGCGAGGTGTGACGGTGTGCCTTCGGTAAGCTTCTGGAGAAATGGGTAACCAATGCACCTCGGACTGAATGTGCAGGACGTGCAACGGGGCCTCCGGGTCCGCGAGATATCGCAGGTTGGCCTCGGTAAGCCTCTGGAGAAATGGCTAACCAATGGGACAGTGGCCCTGAGAAATCATTAACCATTTGGACTTCGTCTCTGGCAGAGAGGCAAGTGTGGTGCAGAAATCATTAACCATTTGGACTTCGTCTCTGGCACAGAGGCAAGTGCAGTGGAGAAATCATGAACCATTTGGACTTAGTCTCTGGCAGCGAGGCAAGTGTGGTGCAGAAATCATTAACCATTTGGACTTAGTCTCTGGCAGCGAGGCAAGTGTGGCGGAGAAATCATTAACCGTTTGGACTTCGTCTCTGGCAGAGAGGCAAGTGTGGTGCAGAAATCATTAACCATTTGGACTTCGTCTCTGGCACAGAGGCAAGTGCAGTGGAGAAATCATTAACCATTTGGACTTAGTCTCTGGCAGCGAGGCAAGTGTGGCGGAGAAATCATTAACCGTTTGGACTTCGTCTCTGGCAGAGAGGCAAGTGTGGTGCAGAAATCATTAACCATTTGGACTTAGTCTCTGGCAGCGAGGCAAGTGTGGCGGAGAAATCATTAACCGTTTGGACTTAGTCTCTGGCAGAGAGGCAAGTGTGGTGCAGAAATCATGAACCATTTGGACTTCGTCTCTGGCACAGAGGCAAGTGCAGTGGAGAAATCATTAACCATTTGGACTTAGTCTCTGGCAGCGAGGCAAGTGTGGTGCAGAAATCATTAACCATTTGGACTTCGTCTCTGGCACAGAGGCAAGTGCAGTGGAGAAATCATTAACCATTTGGACTTCGCCTCTGGCAGAGAGGCAAGTGTGGTGCAGAAATCATTAACCATTTGGACTTCGTCTCTGGCACAGAGGCAAGTGCAGTGGAGAAATCAGTAACCATTTGGACTTAGTCTCTGGCAGCGAGGCAAGTGTGGCGGAGAAATCATTAACCGTTTGGACTTCGTCTCTGGCAGAGAGGCAAGTGTGGTGCAGAAATCATTAACCATTTGGACTTCGTCTCTGGCACAGAGGCAAGTGCAGTGGAGAAATCAGTAACCATTTGGACTTAGTCTCTGGCAGCGAGGCAAGTGTGGCGGAGAAATCATTAACCGTTTGGACTTCGTCTCTGGCAGAGAGGCAAGTGTGGCGGAGAAATCATTAACCGTTTGGACTTAGTCTCTGGCAGCGAGGCAAGTGTGGCGGAGAAATCATTAACCATTTGGACTTAGTCTGTGGCAGAGGCAAGTTTGGAAGAGAAATCAGTAACTAATAAATAAAATGCACCCCAGATTGCATTCGCCGGCCGTGGAAAGTGTCTCCTGGGCCCGGGAGAACAAAATCCGTGCTCAGACGGAAGCGTATGGCGTCGAATCCGAGGCTCTTGCCCGGCTCGCAGTGGGGGTATTCCCCCTGAGAGTAGCGAATCGGCCCGACGGCTGGGTCGGTTGCAATTTTTGGCATGGTACTCGTCCAGCTCATTAATGATTTCCCTTCGGTTCTCCCGAAGAGGAAACGGCAAAATGGCGCTTTGCGGGCTTTTGAGGCCTCCTGGACGGTAGGGCTACCGCCCCACCTCTCGGGTGCAATTGTTGGCCGGGGGGATTGGCGGGGTACCCGGAGAATTTCGGGGACACGATTTTCAGAACATTTTAAGGCAACGGTCACACTTTAAAAATGCCTAAAAAAGTGCGACTTTGAGGAAGGTCAACTATTTCAAATAGAACACCTTCCAATGACCTCTCGGAAGTCCAAAATGACGATGTAAGTGCAATTTATGCGGGCTTTCCGAGCTATGTTGTCGGTCTGAAAAATCGTCCGGGGCCCAGGCCGGTGGTAACCCTGGTTTCAATAATTTTGTGGCGACATGAACAGATGTATATATGTATATATATCCTAAACAGAAATATTCTCTTAAGTGTCACCTGGCGGTGTCCTTCATGATGAA
>JANJGN010002816.1:17500-22500 GCA_026770705.1 Isurus oxyrinchus
CGGGCAGGGAAGGGTCAAAACGGCCTGAAATACCGGAGCGGCGGGCCAAGATGGCTGCCGGGGGGCGTATTCAGCGGTCGCACGTGACGGGGCGGTGCCCGGAGGCCGAGCCGCGCAAGCGCGATTTAAAGCGAGCAAAGTCCGAGCAGGAGCGATATCGTTGGCCATTCAGCCGGTTCGAGCCTGGTGGCCGAGGCGGGGAGGGTGGAACCGGGGAAAGGCTGGGTGTTCGGTGTCCGCCCGGGTGGTCCGGAGTTTTATTCGGGTTAGGGTTAGCGGTTAGGCTTAGGGCTGGGGTTAGGGTTGGGGCGTTAGGGTTAGGGGAAGTGTCAGGGGTAGGGGTAGGGTTAGAGTTAGGGGCTTGGCTTGGTGTTCGTGTCGGGGAAGGGGACAAGGCTAGTTTATTGTTGGCTCGGGGTTCGGGTTAGGGTTAGCGGTTAGGCTTAGGGCTGGGGTTAGGTTTGCGGCAAATGGTTTACCGGTTAGCAGGCAGGGTAGCCGGCCATTATTCAGGGCTTTCGGCATGGTAGTAAAGGTGCGCTGAGCTGCACAACACAGCCGCTGGTCCACGGGATATGTACAGCACAGGGGAACCTGTGAACCAGTTAGCAGACAAGGCAGCCGACCGGTAATTATAGCCTCCCGCCGGGTAATAGAGGCGCAGTCAGCTGCAGAACACACCAGCAGGTCCAAGGACTAAGTACAGAATGAGGACACGGGCAGCCGGTCAGCAGGCAGGGCTGCCGGCCGGTAATTACAGCCTCCCGCCCGGTCATAGGGGTGCAGTTAGCTGCAGAACACACCAGCAGGTCCAAGGACTAAGTACAGAATGAGGACACGGGCAGCCGGTCAGCAGGCAGGGCTGCCGGCCGGTAATTACAGCCTCCCGCCCGGTCATAGGGGTGCAGTTAGCTGCAGAACACACCAGCAGGTCCAAGGACTAAGTACAGAATGAGGACACGGGCAGCCGGTCAGCAGGCAGGGATGCCGGCCTGCCATAGGGGTGCAGTTAGCTGCACAACACACCAGCAGGTCCAAGGACTAAGGACAGAATGGGGACACGGGCAGCCAGTTAGCAGGCAGGGCTGCCGGCCGGTAATTACAGCCTCCCGCCCGGTCATAGGGGTGCAGTTAACTGCAGAACACACCAGCAGGTCCAGGGACTCAGTACCAAACGGGGAATCGGTTAAGCGGTTACCTGGCAGGGCAGCCACCAGTAATCATAGCCTCCCGCCCGGTCGTAGGGGTGCAGTTAGCTGCAGAACACACCAGCAGGTCCAGGGAATGTGTGCAGGACGGGGAAATGCTTAACGGGTTAGCAGGCCGGGCAGCCGGCCGGTAGTTGGAGCCGCCCGCCCGGTCGTACGGGAGCCGTCATCAGCCGGCATCCCGAGCAGCTGAAAAGTCTAAGCGCAGAATGGGGACATGGTGAACCAGTCAGCCAGCGGGCAGGGAAGGGTCGAAACGGCCTGAAATACCGGGCCGGCGGGCCAAGATGGCTGCCGGGGGGCGTATTCAGGGCCCCCACGTGAGGGGCCGGGGCTGGGGGCCGAGCCGGGCAAGCGCGGTTGAGAAACAGCCGAGTCCGAGCCAGGGGGAAATCATTAACCGGTGATCCGGTTCGACCCCCCCCGGTGGCCGAGGCGGGGAGGGTCGACCCGGGGAAAGGTTGGGTGTTCGGTGTCCCTCAGGGCGGTCCCGAGCGCGTCCTAAAATAATCCGGGCTCCTGGGCCCTTTTTTGAAAAAGAACCGGTCGGGGAGCGGGTGCAATCCGGAAGGCCTGGCGGGGCTTCGGTGCCTCTTCCTCGGTATGACTACCGGAGGGTCGTCGGCCTGAATGACGGTTGCATTTGCTGGCTGTGGAGGTTGGCGGGCTATCTGCAGAATAGGAGGAGGTGGCAAATCGAGAATGGGTCGACTTCGCCAAGTGCCTTCTCGAGCCTCCAGGTCTGCAGGGACCGACCCAGGCTGCCGCCAAACCGACCGGGAGGCCCCGCCGTCGGCCATTTTTGGTCATTTTCGGCATTTTTCGCCTCTTTCGGCCGGTCAAGAAAAGCGGCGGCCTGACACCCGGGCGTGCACGGGGAAGGCTCCCCCTCGCCGGGAGGACCGGAGTTTGCCCCGGAAACCTCCGGAAGCCGGCCGGGAAGGCGGCTTCGGCCCGATGCACCTCCGGCTGCGTCCGAAGGCCGGGGGAAGTGGCCCCTGGGCCCGTGTGAGGGAAATCCGTGCCAAGACGGAAGTCCATGAGGTCGGATCCGAAGCTTCTGCCGGGCCCCCGGTGGAGGCATTCCCGCTAGGCGGGGCGAATCGGCCCGGCCACGGGGCGGGTTGCAATTGTTGGAGGGGGGCTGCCGGAGCTAGATAATGATTTCCCCTCGGTTCTCCCGATGGGGAAACGGCGAAAGGAGGTGTCGCGGGCTTTCGAGGCCTCCTCGGCGGCTGGACTACCGACCGACATCTCGGCTGCATTTGCTGGCTGGGGGGGTTGGCGGGGTATCTGCAGAATGGTAGGAGGTGGCAAGTCGAGAATCGGTCGACAGCTCCGAGTGCCGTCTCGAGCCTCCAGGTCCGCAGGGACCGATCCAGGCTGCCGCCTAACCGACCAGGAGGCCCCGCCGTCGGCCATTTTTGTCCATTTTCGGCATTTTTTACCGTCTTTCGGTCGGTCACGGAAAGCGGCGACCGGAAGCCCGGGCGTGCCCGGGGACGGCTCCCACTGGCCCCGGGGACCGGATTTGCCCCGGTCGGAGCCCCGGAAACGCACCCGAAGCCGGCCGGAGAAGGCGGCTAAGGGCAATGCACCTCGGATTGAATTTGCGCACCGGGGAAAGTGGCCTCGGGGCCCGCGAGGTGTGACGGTGTGCCTTCGGTAAGCTTCTGGAGAAATGGGTAACCAATGCACCTCGGACTGAATGTGCAGGACGTGCAACGGGGCCTCCGGGTCCGCGAGATATCGCAGGTTGGCCTCGGTAAGCCTCTGGAGAAATGGCTAACCAATGGGACAGTGGCCCTGAGAAATCATTAACCATTTGGACTTCGTCTCTGGCAGAGAGGCAAGTGTGGTGCAGAAATCATTAACCATTTGGACTTCGTCTCTGGCACAGAGGCAAGTGCAGTGGAGAAATCATGAACCATTTGGACTTAGTCTCTGGCAGCGAGGCAAGTGTGGTGCAGAAATCATTAACCATTTGGACTTAGTCTCTGGCAGCGAGGCAAGTGTGGCGGAGAAATCATTAACCGTTTGGACTTCGTCTCTGGCAGAGAGGCAAGTGTGGTGCAGAAATCATTAACCATTTGGACTTCGTCTCTGGCACAGAGGCAAGTGCAGTGGAGAAATCATTAACCATTTGGACTTAGTCTCTGGCAGCGAGGCAAGTGTGGCGGAGAAATCATTAACCGTTTGGACTTCGTCTCTGGCAGAGAGGCAAGTGTGGTGCAGAAATCATTAACCATTTGGACTTAGTCTCTGGCAGCGAGGCAAGTGTGGCGGAGAAATCATTAACCGTTTGGACTTAGTCTCTGGCAGAGAGGCAAGTGTGGTGCAGAAATCATGAACCATTTGGACTTCGTCTCTGGCACAGAGGCAAGTGCAGTGGAGAAATCATTAACCATTTGGACTTAGTCTCTGGCAGCGAGGCAAGTGTGGTGCAGAAATCATTAACCATTTGGACTTCGTCTCTGGCACAGAGGCAAGTGCAGTGGAGAAATCATTAACCATTTGGACTTCGCCTCTGGCAGAGAGGCAAGTGTGGTGCAGAAATCATTAACCATTTGGACTTCGTCTCTGGCACAGAGGCAAGTGCAGTGGAGAAATCAGTAACCATTTGGACTTAGTCTCTGGCAGCGAGGCAAGTGTGGCGGAGAAATCATTAACCGTTTGGACTTCGTCTCTGGCAGAGAGGCAAGTGTGGTGCAGAAATCATTAACCATTTGGACTTCGTCTCTGGCACAGAGGCAAGTGCAGTGGAGAAATCAGTAACCATTTGGACTTAGTCTCTGGCAGCGAGGCAAGTGTGGCGGAGAAATCATTAACCGTTTGGACTTCGTCTCTGGCAGAGAGGCAAGTGTGGCGGAGAAATCATTAACCGTTTGGACTTAGTCTCTGGCAGCGAGGCAAGTGTGGCGGAGAAATCATTAACCATTTGGACTTAGTCTGTGGCAGAGGCAAGTTTGGAAGAGAAATCAGTAACTAATAAATAAAATGCACCCCAGATTGCATTCGCCGGCCGTGGAAAGTGTCTCCTGGGCCCGGGAGAACAAAATCCGTGCTCAGACGGAAGCGTATGGCGTCGAATCCGAGGCTCTTGCCCGGCTCGCAGTGGGGGTATTCCCCCTGAGAGTAGCGAATCGGCCCGACGGCTGGGTCGGTTGCAATTTTTGGCATGGTACTCGTCCAGCTCATTAATGATTTCCCTTCGGTTCTCCCGAAGAGGAAACGGCAAAATGGCGCTTTGCGGGCTTTTGAGGCCTCCTGGACGGTAGGGCTACCGCCCCACCTCTCGGGTGCAATTGTTGGCCGGGGGGATTGGCGGGGTACCCGGAGAATTTCGGGGACACGATTTTCAGAACATTTTAAGGCAACGGTCACACTTTAAAAATGCCTAAAAAAGTGCGACTTTGAGGAAGGTCAACTATTTCAAATAGAACACCTTCCAATGACCTCTCGGAAGTCCAAAATGACGATGTAAGTGCAATTTATGCGGGCTTTCCGAGCTATGTTGTCGGTCTGAAAAATCGTCCGGGGCCCAGGCCGGTGGTAACCCTGGTTTCAATAATTTTGTGGCGACATGAACAGATGTATATATGTATATATATCCTAAACAGAAATATTCTCTTAAGTGTCACCTGGCGGTGTCCTTCATGATGAATAAAACACAAAGTCTGTTCATTAGTCCCCTTGGGTTGCCAAAGTGCGTGCCCAGAACCCTGTTGAACGCAGGCGACGCACGCCGGCTGCAGGCTTCCTTCCGTGCGAGCGCCAACCTGTTGCTTCCTT
>JANJGN010002816.1:35000-40000 GCA_026770705.1 Isurus oxyrinchus
AAAGCGAGCAAAGTCCGAGCAGGAGCGATATCGTTGGCCATTCAGCCGGTTCGAGCCTGGTGGCCGAGGCGGGGAGGGTGGAACCGGGGAAAGGCTGGGTGTTCGGTGTCCGCCCGGGTGGTCCGGAGTTTTATTCGGGTTAGGGTTAGCGGTTAGGCTTAGGGCTGGGGTTAGGGTTGGGGCGTTAGGGTTAGGGGAAGTGTCAGGGGTAGGGGTAGGGTTAGAGTTAGGGGCTTGGCTTGGTGTTCGTGTCGGGGAAGGGGACAAGGCTAGTTTATTGTTGGCTCGGGGTTCGGGTTAGGGTTAGCGGTTAGGCTTAGGGCTGGGGTTAGGTTTGCGGCAAATGGTTTACCGGTTAGCAGGCAGGGTAGCCGGCCATTATTCAGGGCTTTCGGCATGGTAGTAAAGGTGCGCTGAGCTGCACAACACAGCCGCTGGTCCACGGGATATGTACAGCACAGGGGAACCTGTGAACCAGTTAGCAGACAAGGCAGCCGACCGGTAATTATAGCCTCCCGCCGGGTAATAGAGGCGCAGTCAGCTGCAGAACACACCAGCAGGTCCAAGGACTAAGTACAGAATGAGGACACGGGCAGCCGGTCAGCAGGCAGGGCTGCCGGCCGGTAATTACAGCCTCCCGCCCGGTCATAGGGGTGCAGTTAGCTGCAGAACACACCAGCAGGTCCAAGGACTAAGTACAGAATGAGGACACGGGCAGCCGGTCAGCAGGCAGGGCTGCCGGCCGGTAATTACAGCCTCCCGCCCGGTCATAGGGGTGCAGTTAGCTGCAGAACACACCAGCAGGTCCAAGGACTAAGTACAGAATGAGGACACGGGCAGCCGGTCAGCAGGCAGGGATGCCGGCCTGCCATAGGGGTGCAGTTAGCTGCACAACACACCAGCAGGTCCAAGGACTAAGGACAGAATGGGGACACGGGCAGCCAGTTAGCAGGCAGGGCTGCCGGCCGGTAATTACAGCCTCCCGCCCGGTCATAGGGGTGCAGTTAACTGCAGAACACACCAGCAGGTCCAGGGACTCAGTACCAAACGGGGAATCGGTTAAGCGGTTACCTGGCAGGGCAGCCGACCAGTAATCATAGCCTCCCGCCCGGTCGTAGGGGTGCAGTTAGCTGCAGAACACACCAGCAGGTCCAGGGAATGTGTGCAGGACGGGGAAATGCTTAACGGGTTAGCAGGCCGGGCAGCCGGCCGGTAGTTGGAGCCGCCCGCCCGGTCGTACGGGAGCCGTCATCAGCCGGCATCCCGAGCAGCTGAAAAGTCTAAGCGCAGAATGGGGACATGGTGAACCAGTCAGCCAGCGGGCAGGGAAGGGTCGAAACGGCCTGAAATACCGGGCCGGCGGGCCAAGATGGCTGCCGGGGGGCGTATTCAGGGCCCCCACGTGAGGGGCCGGGGCTGGGGGCCGAGCCGGGCAAGCGCGGTTGAGAAACAGCCGAGTCCGAGCAGGGGGAAATCATTAACCGGTGATCCGGTTCGACCCCCCCCGGTGGCCGAGGCGGGGAGGGTCGACCCGGGGAAAGGTTGGGTGTTCGGTGTCCCTCAGGGCGGTCCCGAGCGCGTCCTAAAATAATCCGGGCTCCTGGGCCCTTTTTTGAAAAAGAACCGGTCGGGGAGCGGGTGCAATCCGGAAGGCCTGGCGGGGCTTCGGTGCCTCTTCCTCGGTATGACTACCGGAGGGTCGTCGGCCTGAATGACGGTTGCATTTGCTGGCTGTGGAGGTTGGCGGGCTATCTGCAGAATAGGAGGAGGTGGCAAATCGAGAATGGGTCGACTTCGCCAAGTGCCTTCTCGAGCCTCCAGGTCTGCAGGGACCGACCCAGGCTGCCGCCAAACCGACCGGGAGGCCCCGCCGTCGGCCATTTTTGGTCATTTTCGGCATTTTTCGCCTCTTTCGGCCGGTCAAGAAAAGCGGCGGCCTGACACCCGGGCGTGCACGGGGAAGGCTCCCCCTCGCCGGGAGGACCGGAGTTTGCCCCGGAAACCTCCGGAAGCCGGCCGGGAAGGCGGCTTCGGCCCGATGCACCTCCGGCTGCGTCCGAAGGCCGGGGGAAGTGGCCCCTGGGCCCGTGTGAGGGAAATCCGTGCCAAGACGGAAGTCCATGAGGTCGGATCCGAAGCTTCTGCCGGGCCCCCGGTGGAGGCATTCCCGCTAGGCGGGGCGAATCGGCCCGGCCACGGGGCGGGTTGCAATTGTTGGAGGGGGGCTGCCGGAGCTAGATAATGATTTCCCCTCGGTTCTCCCGATGGGGAAACGGCGAAAGGAGGTGTCGCGGGCTTTCGAGGCCTCCTCGGCGGCTGGACTACCGACCGACATCTCGGCTGCATTTGCTGGCTGGGGGGGTTGGCGGGGTATCTGCAGAATGGTAGGAGGTGGCAAGTCGAGAATCGGTCGACAGCTCCGAGTGCCGTCTCGAGCCTCCAGGTCCGCAGGGACCGATCCAGGCTGCCGCCTAACCGACCAGGAGGCCCCGCCGTCGGCCATTTTTGTCCATTTTCGGCATTTTTTACCGTCTTTCGGTCGGTCACGGAAAGCGGCGACCGGAAGCCCGGGCGTGCCCGGGGACGGCTCCCACTGGCCCCGGGGACCGGATTTGCCCCGGTCGGAGCCCCGGAAACGCACCCGAAGCCGGCCGGAGAAGGCGGCTAAGGGCAATGCACCTCGGATTGAATTTGCGCACCGGGGAAAGTGGCCTCGGGGCCCGCGAGGTGTGACGGTGTGCCTTCGGTAAGCTTCTGGAGAAATGGGTAACCAATGCACCTCGGACTGAATGTGCAGGACGTGCAACGGGGCCTCCGGGTCCGCGAGATATCGCAGGTTGGCCTCGGTAAGCCTCTGGAGAAATGGCTAACCAATGGGACAGTGGCCCTGAGAAATCATTAACCATTTGGACTTCGTCTCTGGCAGAGAGGCAAGTGTGGTGCAGAAATCATTAACCATTTGGACTTCGTCTCTGGCACAGAGGCAAGTGCAGTGGAGAAATCATGAACCATTTGGACTTAGTCTCTGGCAGCGAGGCAAGTGTGGTGCAGAAATCATTAACCATTTGGACTTAGTCTCTGGCAGCGAGGCAAGTGTGGCGGAGAAATCATTAACCGTTTGGACTTCGTCTCTGGCAGAGAGGCAAGTGTGGTGCAGAAATCATTAACCATTTGGACTTCGTCTCTGGCACAGAGGCAAGTGCAGTGGAGAAATCATTAACCATTTGGACTTAGTCTCTGGCAGCGAGGCAAGTGTGGCGGAGAAATCATTAACCGTTTGGACTTCGTCTCTGGCAGAGAGGCAAGTGTGGTGCAGAAATCATTAACCATTTGGACTTAGTCTCTGGCAGCGAGGCAAGTGTGGCGGAGAAATCATTAACCGTTTGGACTTAGTCTCTGGCAGAGAGGCAAGTGTGGTGCAGAAATCATGAACCATTTGGACTTCGTCTCTGGCACAGAGGCAAGTGCAGTGGAGAAATCATTAACCATTTGGACTTAGTCTCTGGCAGCGAGGCAAGTGTGGTGCAGAAATCATTAACCATTTGGACTTCGTCTCTGGCACAGAGGCAAGTGCAGTGGAGAAATCATTAACCATTTGGACTTCGCCTCTGGCAGAGAGGCAAGTGTGGTGCAGAAATCATTAACCATTTGCAGTGGAGAAATCAGTAACCATTTGGACTTAGTCTCTGCAGCGAGGCAAGTGTGGCGGAGAAATCATTAACCGTTTGGACTTCGTCTCTGGCAGAGAGGCAAGTGTGGTGCAGAAATCATTAACCATTTGGACTTCGTCTCTGGCACAGAGGCAAGTGCAGTGGAGAAAATCAGTAACCATTTGGACTTAGTCTCTGGCAGCGAGGCAAGTGTGGCGGAGAAATCATTAACCGTTTGGACTTCGTCTCTGGCAGAGAGGCAAGTGTGGCGGAGGAAATCATTAACCGTTTGGACTTAGTCTCTGGCAGCGAGGCAAGTGTGGCGGAGAAATCATTAACCATTTGGACTTAGTCTGTGGCAGAGGCAAGTTTGGAAGAGAAATCAGTAACTAATAAATAAAATGCACCCCAGATTGCATTCGCCGGCCGTGGAAAGTGTCTCCTGGGCCCGGGAGAACAAAAATCCGTGCTCAGACGGAAGCGTATGGCGTCGAATCCGAGGCTCTTGCCCGGCTCGCAGTGGGGGTATTCCCCCTGAGAGTAGCGAATCGGCCCGACGGCTGGGTCGGTTGCAATTTTTGGCATGGTACTCGTCCAGCTCATTAATGATTTCCCTTCGGTTCTCCCGAAGAGGAAACGGCAAAATGGCGCTTTGCGGGCTTTTGAGGCCTCCTGGACGGTAGGGCTACCGCCCCACCTCTCGGGTGCAATTGTTGGCCGGGGGGATTGGCGGGGTACCCGGAGAATTTCGGGGACACGATTTTCAGAACATTTTAAGGCAACGGTCACACTTTAAAAATGCCTAAAAAAGTGCGACTTTGAGGAAGGTCAACTATTTCAAATAGAACACCTTCCAATGACCTCTCGGAAGTCCAAAATGACGATGTAAGTGCAATTTATGCGGGCTTTCCGAGCTATGTTTGTCGGTCTGAAAAATCGTCCGGGGCCCAGGCCGGTGGTAACCCTGGTTTCAATAATTTTGTGGCGACATGAACAGATGTATATATGTATATATATCCTAAACAGAAATATTCTCTTAAGTGTCACCTGGCGGTGTCCTTCATGATGAATAAAAACACAAAGTCTGTTCATTAGTCCCCTTGGGTTGCCAAAGTGCGTGCCCAGAACCCTGTTGAACGCAGGCGACGCACGCCGGCTGCAGGCTTCCTTCCGTGCGAGCGCCAACCTGTTGCTTCCTTTGAACAAAAATAATCTGAAAGTTTCACCTGGTGGCTGGTGTGACTTAATGATGTAAAAAAGACAAAGTGTCACCCGGCGGTGCACTTTGAAAAGAACAGCAATTCTGTTCACAGGCATACATGGCAGGGTGCCTGAGACCCCATGGGTCGC
>JANJGN010002816.1:52500-58641 GCA_026770705.1 Isurus oxyrinchus
GGGTTAGGGTTAGCGGTTAGGCTTAGGGCTGGGGTTAGGGTTGGGGCGTTAGGGTTAGGGGAAGTGTCAGGGGTAGGGGTAGGGTTAGAGTTAGGGGCTTGGCTTGGTGTTCGTGTCGGGGAAGGGGACAAGGCTAGTTTATTGTTGGCTCGGGGTTCGGGTTAGGGTTAGCGGTTAGGCTTAGGGCTGGGGTTAGGTTTGCGGCAAATGGTTTACCGGTTAGCAGGCAGGGTAGCCGGCCATTATTCAGGGCTTTCGGCATGGTAGTAAAGGTGCGCTGAGCTGCACAACACAGCCGCTGGTCCACGGGATATGTACAGCACAGGGGAACCTGTGAACCAGTTAGCAGACAAGGCAGCCGACCGGTAATTATAGCCTCCCGCCGGGTAATAGAGGCGCAGTCAGCTGCAGAACACACCAGCAGGTCCAAGGACTAAGTACAGAATGAGGACACGGGCAGCCGGTCAGCAGGACAGGGCTGCCGGCCGGTAATTACAGCCTCCCGCCCGGTCATAGGGGTGCAGTTAGCTGCAGAAACACACCAGCAGGTCCAAGGACTAAGTACAGAATGAGGACACGGGCAGCCGGTCAGCAGGCAGGGCTGCCGGCCCGGTAATTACAGCCTCCCGCCCCGGTCATAGGGGTGCAGTTAGCTGCAGAACACATCCAGCAGGTCCAAGGACTAAGTACAGAATGAGGACACGGGCAGCCGGTCAGCAGGCAGGGATGCCGGCCTGCCATAGGGGTGCAGTTAGCTGCACAACACACCAGCAGGTCCAAGGACTAAGGACAGAATGGGGACACGGGCAGCCAGTTAGCAGGCAGGGCTGCCGGCCGGTAATTACAGCCTCCCGCCCGGTCATAGGGGTGCAGTTAACTGCAGAACACACCAGCAGGTCCAGGGACTCAGTACCAAACGGGGAATCGGTTAAGCGGTTACCTGGCAGGGCAGCCGACCAGTAATCATAGCCTCCCGCCGGTCGTAGGGGTGCAGTTAGCTGCAGAACACACCAGCAGGTCCAGGGAATGTGTGCAGGACGGGGAAATGCTTAACGGGTTAGCAGGCCGGCAGCCGGCCGGTAGTTGGAGCCGCCCGCCCGGTCGTACGGGAGCCGTCATCAGCCGGCATCCCGAGCAGCTGAAAAGTCTAAGCGCAGAATGGGGACATGGTGAACCAGTCAGCCAGCGGGCAGGGAAGGGTCGAAACGGCCTGAAATACCGGGCCGGCGGGCCAAGATGGCTGCCGGGGGGGCGTATTCAGGGCCCCCACGTGAGGGGCCGGGGCTGGGGGCCGAGCCGGGCAAGCGCGGTGAGAAACAGCCGAGTCCGAGCAGGGGGAAATCATTAACCGGTGATCCGGTTTCGACCCCCCCCCGGTGGCCGAGGCGGGGAGGGTCGACCCGGGGAAAGGTTGGGTGTTCGGTGTCCCTCAGGGCGGTCCCCGAGCGCGTCCTAAAATAATCCGGGCTCCTGGGCCCTTTTTTGAAAAAGAACCGGTCGGGGAGCGGGTGCAATCCGGAAGGCCTGGCGGGGCTTCGGTGCCTCTTCCTCGGTATGACTACCGGAGGGTCGTCGGCCTGAATGACGGTTGCATTTTGCTGGCTGTGGAGGTTGGCGGGCTATCTGCAGAATAGGAGGAGGTGGCAAATCGAGAATGGGTCGACTTCGCCAAGTGCCTTCTCGAGCCTCCAGGTCTGCAGGGGACCGACCCAGGCTGCCGCCAAACCGACCGGGAGGCCCCGCCGTCGGCCATTTTTGGTCATTTTCGGGCATTTTTCGCCTCTTTCCGGCCGGTCAAGAAAAGCGGCGGCCTGACACCCCGGGCGTGCACGGGGAAGGCTCCCCCTCGCCGGAGGACCGGAGTTTGCCCCGGAAACCTCCGGAAGCCGGCCGGGAAGGCGGCTTCGGCCCGATGCACCTCCGGCTGCGTCCGAAGGCCGGGGGAAGTGGCCCCTGGGCCCGTGTGAGGGAAATCCGTGCCAAGACGGAAGTCCATGAGGTCGGATCCGAAGCTTCTGCCGGGCCCCCGGTGGAGGCATTCCCGCTAGGCGGGGCGAATCGGCCCGGCCACGGGGCGGGTTGCAATTGTTGGAGGGGGCTGCCGGAGCTAGATAATGATTTCCCCTCGGTTCTCTCCCGATGGGGAAACGGCGAAAGGAGGTGTCGCGGGCTTTCGAGGCCTCCTCGGCGGCTGGACTACGACCGACATCTCGGCTGCATTTGCTGGCTGGGGGGGTTGGCGGGGTATCTGCAGAATGGTAGGAGGTGGCAAGTCGAGAATCGGTCGACAGCTCCGAGTGCCGTCTCGAGCCTCCAGGTCCGCAGGGACCGATCCAGGCTGCCGCCCTAACCGACCAGGAGGCCCCGCCGTCGGCCATTTTTGTCCATTTTCGGCATTTTTTACCGTCTTTCGGTCGGTCACGGAAAGCGGCGACCGGAAGCCCGGGCGTGCCCGGGGACGGCTCCCACTGGCCCCGGGGACCGGATTTGCCCCGGTCGGAGCCCCCGGAAACGCACCCGAAGCCGGCCGGAGAAGGCGGCTAAGGGCAATGCACCTCGGATTGAATTTGCGCACCGGGGAAAGTGGCCTCGGGGCCCGCGAGGTGTGACGGTGTGCCTTCGGTAAGCTTCTGGAGAAATGGGTAACCAATGCACCTCGGACTGAATGTGCAGGACGTGCAACGGGGCCTCCGGGTCCGCGAGATATCGCAGGTTGGCCTCGGTAAGCCTCTGGAGAAATGGCTAACCAATGGGACAGTGGCCCTGAGAAATCATTAACCATTTGGACTTCGTCTCTGGCAGAGAGGCAAGTGTGGTGCAGAAATCATTAACCATTTGGACTTCGTCTCTGGCACAGAGGCAAGTGCAGTGGAGAAATCATGAACCATTTGGACTTAGTCTCTGGCAGCGAGGCAAGTGTGGTGCAGAAATCATTAACCATTTGGACTTAGTCTCTGGCAGCGAGGCAAGTGTGGCGGAGAAATCATTAACCGTTTGGACTTCGTCTCTGGCAGAGAGGCAAGTGTGGTGCAGAAATCATTAACCATTTGGACTCGTCTCTGGCACAGAGGCAAGTGCAGTGGAGAAATCATTAACCATTTGGACTTAGTCTCTGGCAGCGAGGCAAGTGTGGCGGAGAAATCATTAACCGTTTGGACTTCGTCTCTGGCAGAGAGGCAAGTGTGGTGCAGAAATCATTAACCATTTGGACTTAGTCTCTGGCAGCGAGGCAAGTGTGGCGGAGAAATCATTAAACCGTTTGGACTTAGTCTCTGGCAGAGAGGCAAGTGTGGTGCAGAAATCATGAACCATTTGGACTTCGTCTCTGGCACAGAGGCAAGTGCAGTGGAGAAATCATTAACCATTTGGACTTAGTCTCTGGCAGCGAGGCAAGTGTGGTGCAGAAATCATTAACCATTTGGACTTCGTCTCTGGCACAGAGGCAAGTGCAGTGGAGAAATCATTAACCATTTGGACTTCGCCTCTGGCAGAGAGGCAAGTGTGGTGCAGAAATCATTAACCATTTGGACTTCGTCTCTGGCACAGAGGCAAGTGCAGTGGAGAAATCAGTAACCATTTGGACTTAGTCTCTGGCAGCGAGGCAAGTGTGGCGGAGAAATCATTAACCGTTTGGACTTCGTCTCTGGCAGAGAGGCAAGTGTGGTGCAGAAATCATTAACCATTTGGACTTCGTCTCTGGCACAGAGGCAAGTGCAGTGGAGAAATCAGTAACCATTTGGACTTAGTCTCTGGCAGCGAGGCAAGTGTGGCGGAGAAATCATTAACCGTTTGGACTTCGTCTCTGGCAGAGAGGCAAGTGTGGCGGAGAAATCATTAACCGTTTGGACTTAGTCTCTGGCAGCGAGGCAAGTGTGGCGGAGAAATCATTAACCATTTGGACTTAGTCTGTGGCAGAGGCAAGTTTGGAAGAGAAATCAGTAACTAATAAATAAAATGCACCCCAGATTGCATTCGCCGGCCGTGGAAAGTGTCTCCTGGGCCCGGGAGAACAAAATCCGTGCTCAGACGGAAGCGTATGGCGTCGAATCCGAGGCTCTTGCCCGGCTCGCAGTGGGGTATTCCCCCTGAGAGTAGCGAATCGGCCCGACGGCTGGGTCGGTTGCAATTTTTGGCATGGTACTCGTCCAGCTCATTAATGATTTCCCTTCGGTTCTCCCGAAGAGGGAAACGGCAAAATGGCGCTTTGCGGGCTTTTGAGGCCTCCTGGACGGTAGGGCTACCGCCCCACCTCTCGGGTGCAATTGTTGGCCGGGGGGATTGGCGGGGTACCCGGAGAATTTCGGGGACACGATTTTCAGAACATTTTAAGGCAACGGTCACACTTTAAAAATGCCTAAAAAAGTGCGACTTTGAGGAAGGTCAACTATTTCAAATAGAACACCTTCCAATGACCTCTCGGAAGTCCAAAATGACGATGTAAGTGCAATTTATGCGGGCTTTCCCGAGCTATGTTGTCGGTCTGAAAAATCGTCCGGGGCCCAGGCCGGTGGTAACCCTGGTTTCAATAATTTGTGGCGACATGAACAGATGTATATATGTATATATATCCTAAACAGAAATATTCTCTTAAGTGTCACCTGGCGGTGTCCTTCATGATGAATAAAACACAAAGTCTGTTCATTAGTCCCCTTGGGTTGCCAAAGTGCGTGCCCAGAACCCTGTTGAACGCAGGCGACGCACGCCGGCTGCAGGCTTCCTTCCGTGCGAGCGCCAACCTGTTGCTTCCTTTGAACAAAAATAATCTGAAAGTTTCACCTGGTGGCTGGTGTGACTTAATGATGTAAAAAAGACAAAGTGTCACCCGGCGGTGCACTTTGAAAAGAACAGCAATTCTGTTCACAGGCATACATGGCAGGGTGCCTGAGACCCCATGGGTCGCACGCAGTGTTTGACAAGGCCCGAGTGAACACAGAGTGCGTGCAGAAACATGGAAAAAAGTGTTAGTTGCAAAGGCGACGCGCGCCTGGCCGGCTGCTTCCTTCCGTGCGATCGCCAAAAGGTCGGTTCCGTTTTCTTTGTTTGCGAAAGATCTGGTGTTTGTTGTCCGACGCGGGAGGGCCCTCGGCGGGCCAGCGTCTGCTGGTGTTCAGGCTGAGCGGTTGTCCCTCCCTCTTCTGTGCCCTCCGGGGTCGCAGACGGACATGAGCATGTTCGAGTGGTGGCTGGCGCACCTCTCGAAGCGAGACGACGCCGTGTGAGCCCGAGGCGCCGATCATGTCAACCGAGTGGCACGATTTTACAGTGGAGGAGCGGGTGTCGGTCGCCAGGTCCGCCGCCTCGACCCTGAGAGGTCTCATCCAGCAAGCTCTCTGGGCGCCAGAACCCGCTCCTTCGACTGAACGCACCATTTCTCGGGCATAAAATAAGACGAAGGTGCACGCGGCAACCCCAGAGTGCTCCCGTGCGTGTGTGTCCTTCGCACTGACGGTTCCGATAGAATAAAGCTGAACCCGGCACTGGCCCTCCCTGTCAGGGGGGAGGCTGGCTCGCCCGTCCGCTCTGTCTGGAGACACAGTCCCGGCCGGCGTGGTCACCGAGTCCCGAATGCGGCCGGCACTGCCACCTCCCGATATATATATATGAAAAGGAGGTTTGGGTCCAGTTGTCCGTGTCGTCAAGAGGTTCCCGGCTTTGGCCCCCTGCCATTGCCGCGGGCTCCCTGTCTCGACAGTCGGCCCCGTGGTGGTTCAGCTACCTGGTTGATCCTGCCAGTAGTATATGCTTGTCTCAAAGATTAAGCCATGCATGTCTAAGTACACACGGCCGGTACAGTGAAACTGCGAATGGCTCATTAAATCAGTTATGGTTCCTTTGATCGCTCCAAACGTTACTTGGATAACTGTGGTAATTCTAGAGCTAATACATGCAAACGAGCGCTGACCCATGCGGGGATGCGCGCATTTATCAGACCAAAACCAATCCGGGGCGGCCCGGCAGCTTTGGTGACTCTAGATAACCTCGGGCAGATCGCAAGTCCTCGTGACGGTGACGAGACATTCGAATGTCTGCCCTATCAACTTTCGATGGTACTTTCTGTGCCTACCATGGTGACCACGGGTAACGGGGAATCAGGGTTCGATTCCGGAGAGGGAGCCTGAGAAACGGCTACCACATCCAAGG
>JANJGN010002817.1:5000-10000 GCA_026770705.1 Isurus oxyrinchus
CTGTTTAGGATATATATACATATATACATCTGTTCATGTCGCCACAAAATTATTGAAACCAGGGTTACCACCGGCCTGGGCCCCGGACGATTTTTCAGACCGACAACATAGCTCGGAAAGCCCGCATAAATTGCACTTACATCGTCATTTTGGACTTCCGAGAGGTCATTGGAAGGTGTTCTATTTGAAATAGTTGACCTTCCTCAAAGTCGCACTTTTTTAGGCATTTTTAAAGTGTGACCGTTGCCTTAAAATGTTCTGAAAATCGTGTCCCCGAAATTCTCCGGGTACCCCGCCAATCCCCCCGGCCAACAATTGCACCCGAGAGGTGGGGCGGTAGCCCTACCGTCCAGGAGGCCTCAAAAGCCCGCAAAGCGCCATTTTGCCGTTTCCTCTTCGGGAGAACCGAAGGGAAATCATTAATGAGCTGGACGAGTACCATGCCAAAAATTGCAACCGACCCAGCCGTCGGGCCGATTCGCTACTCTCAGGGGGAATACCCCCACTGCGAGCCGGGCAAGAGCCTCGGATTCGACGCCATACGCTTCCGTCTGAGCACGGATTTTGTTCTCCCGGGCCCAGGAGACACTTTCCACGGCCGGCGAATGCAATCTGGGGTGCATTTTATTTATTAGTTACTGATTTCTCTTCCAAACTTGCCTCTGCCACAGACTAAGTCCAAATGGTTAATGATTTCTCCGCCACACTTGCCTCGCTGCCAGAGACTAAGTCCAAACGGTTAATGATTTCTCCGCCACACTTGCCTCTCTGCCAGAGACGAAGTCCAAACGGTTAATGATTTCTCCGCCACACTTGCCTCGCTGCCAGAGACTAAGTCCAAATGGTTACTGATTTCTCCACTGCACTTGCCTCTGTGCCAGAGACGAAGTCCAAATGGTTAATGATTTCTGCACCACACTTGCCTCTCTGCCAGAGACGAAGTCCAAACGGTTAATGATTTCTCCGCCACACTTGCCTCGCTGCCAGCGACTAAGTCCAAATGGTTACTGATTTCTCCACTGCACTTGCCTCTGTGCCAGAGACGAAGTCCAAATGGTTAATGATTTCTGCACCACACTTGCCTCTCTGCCAGAGACGAAGTCCAAATGGTTAATGATTTCTCCACTGCACTTGCCTCTGTGCCAGAGACGAAGTCCAAATGGTTAATGATTTCTGCACCACACTTGCCTCGCTGCCAGAGACTAAGTCCAAATGGTTACTGATTTCTCCACTGCACTTGCCTCTGTGCCAGAGACGAAGTCCAAATGGTTAATGATTTCTGCACCACACTTGCCTCTCTGCCAGAGACTAAGTCCAAACGGTTAATGATTTCTCCGCCACACTTGCCTCGCTGCCAGAGACTAAGTCCAAATGGTTAATGATTTCTGCACCACACTTGCCTCGCTGCCAGAGACTAAGTCCAAATGGTTAATGATTTCTGCACCACACTTGCCTCTCTGCCAGAGACTAAGTCCAAACGGTTAATGATTTCTCCGCCACACTTGCCTCGCTGCCAGAGACTAAGTCCAAATGGTTAATGATTTCTGCACCACACTTGCCTCGCTGCCAGAGACGAAGTCCAAATGGTTAATGATTTCTCAGGGCCACTGTCCCATTGGTTAGCCATTTCTCCAGAGGCTTACCGAGGCCAACCTGCGATATCTCGCGGACCCGGAGGCCCCGTTGCACGTCCTGCACATTCAGTCCGAGGTGCATTGGTTACCCATTTCTCCAGAAGCTTACCGAAGGCACACCGTCACACCTCGCGGGCCCCGAGGCCACTTTCCCCGGTGCGCAAATTCAATCCGAGGTGCATTGCCCTTAGCCGCCTTCTCCGGCCGGCTTCGGGTGCGTTTCCGGGGCTCCGACCGGGGCAAATCCGGTCCCCGGGGCCAGTGGGAGCCGTCCCCGGGCACGCCCGGGCTTCCGGTCGCCGCTTTCCGTGACCGACCGAAAGACGGTAAAAAATGCCGAAAATGGACAAAAATGGCCGACGGCGGGGCCTCCTGGTCGGTTAGGCGGCAGCCTGGATCGGTCCCTGCGGACCTGGAGGCTCGAGACGGCACTCGGAGCTGTCGACCGATTCTCGACTTGCCACCTCCTACCATTCTGCAGATACCCCGCCAACCCCCCCAGCCAGCAAATGCAGCCGAGATGTCGGTCGGTAGTCCAGCCGCCGAGGAGGCCTCGAAAGCCCGCGACACCTCCTTTCGCCGTTTCCCCATCGGGAGAACCGAGGGGAAATCATTATCTAGCTCCGGCAGCCCCCCTCCAACAATTGCAACCCGCCCCGTGGCCGGGCCGATTCGCCCCGCCTAGCGGGAATGCCTCCACCGGGGGCCCGGCAGAAGCTTCGGATCCGACCTCCTGGACTTCCGTCTTGGCACGGATTTCCCTCACACGGGCCCAGGGGCCACTTCCCCCGGCCTTCGGACGCAGCCGGAGGTGCATCGGGCCGAAGCCGCCTTCCCGGCCGGCTTCCGGAGGTTTCCGGGGCAAACTCCGGTCCTCCCGGCGAGGGGGAGCCTTCCCCGTGCACGCCCGGGTGTCAGGCCGCCGCTTTTCTTGACCGGCCGAAAGAGGCGAAAAATGCCGAAAATGACCAAAAATGGCCGACGGCGGGGCCTCCCGGTCGGTTTGGCGGCAGCCTGGGTCGGTCCCTGCAGACCTGGAGGCTCGAGAAGGCACTTGGCGAAGTCGACCCATTCTCGATTTGCCACCTCCTCCTATTCTGCAGATAGCCCGCCAACCTCCACAGCCAGCAAATGCAACCGTCATTCAGGCCGACGACCCTCCGGTAGTCATACCGAGGAAGAGGCACCGAAGCCCCGCCAGGCCTTCCGGATTGCACCCGCTCCCCGACCGGTTCTTTTTCAAAAAAGGGCCCAGGAGCCCGGATTATTTTAGGACGCGCTCGGGACCGCCCTGAGGGACACCGAACACCCAACCTTTCCCCGGGTCGACCCTCCCCGCCTCGGCCACCGGGGGGGGTCGAACCCGATCACCGGTTAATGATTTCCCCCTGCTCGGACTCGGCTGTTTCTCAACCGCGCTTGCCCGGCTCGGCCCCCAGCCCCGGCCCCTCACGTGGGGGCCCTGAATACGCCCCCCGGCAGCCATCTTGGCCCGCCGGCCCGGTATTTTAGGCCGTTTCGACCCTTCCCTGCCCGCTGGCTGACTGGTTCACCATGTCCCCATTCTGCGCTTAGACTTTTCAGCTGCTCGGGATGCCGGCTGATGACGGCTCCCGTACGACCGGGCGGGCGGCTCCAACTACCGGCCGGCTGCCCGGCCTGCTAACCCGTTAAGCATTTCCCCGTCCTGCACACATTCCCTGGACCTGCTGGTGTGTTCTGCAGCTAACTGCACCCCTACGACCGGGCGGGAGGCTATGATTACTGGTCGGCTGCCCTGCCAGGTAACCGCTTAACCGATTCCCCGTTTGGTACTGAGTCCCTGGACCTGCTGGTGTGTTCCGCAGTTAACTGCACACCTATGACCGGGCGGGAGGCTATAATTACCGGCCGGCAGCCTTGCCTGCTAACCGGCTGCCCGTGTCCCCATTCGGTACTTAGTCCGTGGACCTGCTGGTGTGTTCTGCAGCTAACTGCACCCCTATGACCGGGCGGGAGGCTGTAAATACCGGCCGGCAGCCCAGCCTGCTAACCGGCTGCCCGTGTCCCCATTCTGTCCTTAGTCCTTGGACCTGCTGGTGTGTTCTGCAGCTAACTGCACCCCTATGGCAGGCCGGCATCCCTGCCTGCTGACCGGCTGCCCGTGTCCTCATTCTGTACTTAGTCCTTGGACCTGCTGGTGTGTTCTGCAGCTAACTGCACCCCTATGACCGGGCGGGAGGCTGTAATTACCGGCCGGCAGCCCTGCCTGCTGACCGGCTGCCCGTGTCCTCATTCTGTACTTAGTCCTTGGACCTGCTGGTGTGTTCTGCAGCTGACTGCGCCTCTATTACCCGGCGGGAGGCTATAATTACCGGTCGGCTGCCTTGTCTGCTAACTGGTTCACAGGTTCCCCTGTGCTGTACATATCCCGTGGACCAGCGGCTGTGTTCTGCAGCTCAGCGCACCTTTACTACCATGCCGAAAGCCCTGAATAATGGCCGGCTACCCTGCCTGCTAACCGGTAAACCATTTGCCGCAAACCTAACCCCAGCCCTAAGCCTAACCGCTAACCCTGACCCGAACCCCGAGCCAACAATAAACTAGCCTTGTCCCCTTCCCCGACACGAACACCAAGCCAAGCCCCTAACTCTAACCCTACCCCTACCCCTGACACTTCCCCTAACCCTAACGCCCCAACCCTAACCCCAGCCCTAAGCCTAACCGCTAACCCTAACCCGAATAAAACTCCGGACCACCCGGGCGGACACCGAACACCCAGCCTTTCCCCGGTTCCACCCTCCCCGCCTCGGCCACCAGGCTCGAACCGGCTGAATGGCCAACGATATCGCTCCTGCTCGGACTTTGCTCGCTTTAAATCGCGCTTGCGCGGCTCGGCCTCCAGGCACCGCCCCGTCACGTGCGACCGCTGAATACGCCCCCCGGCAGCCATCTTGGCCCGCCGCTCCGGTATTTCAGGCCGTTTTGACCCTTCCCTGCCCGCTGCCATGCATCCGCTTGCCGGTTAATGATTTCGCCGTTCTGCACCTCGACTTTTGAGCAGCTCGGCAAGCGAAATGCTGACAGCACCCGGAGTATCGGGCCTTCGGCCAACCGCCTGCCCGGCCTCCAGGCACCGACCCTCTCACGTGGTGACTGTGAATCCGCCCCGCCCCCGGTTGCCATTTTTTCCTTGCCGCCTCGATATTTTAAGCCGTTTCACCCTTTCCCCTTCCGGCTTGCTGACAGGTTAATGATTTCCCCATTCCGCGCTTAGGACTTTTCAGCTGCTCGGGATGCCGGCTGCTGACTGCACCCGTACTACCGGCCGGCTGACCTTCCTGCTGACCGGTTAACCATTTCCACGTCCTGGACACATTCCCTGGA
>JANJGN010002817.1:22500-27500 GCA_026770705.1 Isurus oxyrinchus
CAGAGACTAAGTCCAAATGGTTACTGATTTCTCCACTGCACTTGCCTCTGTGCCAGAGACGAAGTCCAAATGGTTAATGATTTCTGCACCACACTTGCCTCTCTGCCAGAGACGAAGTCCAAACGGTTAATGATTTCTCCGCCACACTTGCCTCGCTGCCAGCGACTAAGTCCAAATGGTTACTGATTTCTCCACTGCACTTGCCTCTGTGCCAGAGACGAAGTCCAAATGGTTAATGATTTCTGCACCACACTTGCCTCTCTGCCAGAGACGAAGTCCAAATGGTTAATGATTTCTCCACTGCACTTGCCTCTGTGCCAGAGACGAAGTCCAAATGGTTAATGATTTCTGCACCACACTTGCCTCGCTGCCAGAGACTAAGTCCAAATGGTTACTGATTTCTCCACTGCACTTGCCTCTGTGCCAGAGACGAAGTCCAAATGGTTAATGATTTCTGCACCACACTTGCCTCTCTGCCAGAGACTAAGTCCAAACGGTTAATGATTTCTCCGCCACACTTGCCTCGCTGCCAGAGACTAAGTCCAAATGGTTAATGATTTCTGCACCACACTTGCCTCGCTGCCAGAGACTAAGTCCAAATGGTTAATGATTTCTGCACCACACTTGCCTCTCTGCCAGAGACTAAGTCCAAACGGTTAATGATTTCTCCGCCACACTTGCCTCGCTGCCAGAGACTAAGTCCAAATGGTTAATGATTTCTGCACCACACTTGCCTCGCTGCCAGAGACGAAGTCCAAATGGTTAATGATTTCTCAGGGCCACTGTCCCATTGGTTAGCCATTTCTCCAGAGGCTTACCGAGGCCAACCTGCGATATCTCGCGGACCCGGAGGCCCCGTTGCACGTCCTGCACATTCAGTCCGAGGTGCATTGGTTACCCATTTCTCCAGAAGCTTACCGAAGGCACACCGTCACACCTCGCGGGCCCCGAGGCCACTTTCCCCGGTGCGCAAATTCAATCCGAGGTGCATTGCCCTTAGCCGCCTTCTCCGGCCGGCTTCGGGTGCGTTTCCGGGGCTCCGACCGGGGCAAATCCGGTCCCCGGGGCCAGTGGGAGCCGTCCCCGGGCACGCCCGGGCTTCCGGTCGCCGCTTTCCGTGACCGACCGAAAGACGGTAAAAAATGCCGAAAATGGACAAAAATGGCCGACGGCGGGGCCTCCTGGTCGGTTAGGCGGCAGCCTGGATCGGTCCCTGCGGACCTGGAGGCTCGAGACGGCACTCGGAGCTGTCGACCGATTCTCGACTTGCCACCTCCTACCATTCTGCAGATACCCCGCCAACCCCCCCAGCCAGCAAATGCAGCCGAGATGTCGGTCGGTAGTCCAGCCGCCGAGGAGGCCTCGAAAGCCCGCGACACCTCCTTTCGCCGTTTCCCCATCGGGAGAACCGAGGGGAAATCATTATCTAGCTCCGGCAGCCCCCCTCCAACAATTGCAACCCGCCCCGTGGCCGGGCCGATTCGCCCCGCCTAGCGGGAATGCCTCCACCGGGGGCCCGGCAGAAGCTTCGGATCCGACCTCCTGGACTTCCGTCTTGGCACGGATTTCCCTCACACGGGCCCAGGGGCCACTTCCCCCGGCCTTCGGACGCAGCCGGAGGTGCATCGGGCCGAAGCCGCCTTCCCGGCCGGCTTCCGGAGGTTTCCGGGGCAAACTCCGGTCCTCCCGGCGAGGGGGAGCCTTCCCCGTGCACGCCCGGGTGTCAGGCCGCCGCTTTTCTTGACCGGCCGAAAGAGGCGAAAAATGCCGAAAATGACCAAAAATGGCCGACGGCGGGGCCTCCCGGTCGGTTTGGCGGCAGCCTGGGTCGGTCCCTGCAGACCTGGAGGCTCGAGAAGGCACTTGGCGAAGTCGACCCATTCTCGATTTGCCACCTCCTCCTATTCTGCAGATAGCCCGCCAACCTCCACAGCCAGCAAATGCAACCGTCATTCAGGCCGACGACCCTCCGGTAGTCATACCGAGGAAGAGGCACCGAAGCCCCGCCAGGCCTTCCGGATTGCACCCGCTCCCCGACCGGTTCTTTTTCAAAAAAGGGCCCAGGAGCCCGGATTATTTTAGGACGCGCTCGGGACCGCCCTGAGGGACACCGAACACCCAACCTTTCCCCGGGTCGACCCTCCCCGCCTCGGCCACCGGGGGGGGTCGAACCCGATCACCGGTTAATGATTTCCCCCTGCTCGGACTCGGCTGTTTCTCAACCGCGCTTGCCCGGCTCGGCCCCCAGCCCCGGCCCCTCACGTGGGGGCCCTGAATACGCCCCCCGGCAGCCATCTTGGCCCGCCGGCCCGGTATTTTAGGCCGTTTCGACCCTTCCCTGCCCGCTGGCTGACTGGTTCACCATGTCCCCATTCTGCGCTTAGACTTTTCAGCTGCTCGGGATGCCGGCTGATGACGGCTCCCGTACGACCGGGCGGGCGGCTCCAACTACCGGCCGGCTGCCCGGCCTGCTAACCCGTTAAGCATTTCCCCGTCCTGCACACATTCCCTGGACCTGCTGGTGTGTTCTGCAGCTAACTGCACCCCTACGACCGGGCGGGAGGCTATGATTACTGGTCGGCTGCCCTGCCAGGTAACCGCTTAACCGATTCCCCGTTTGGTACTGAGTCCCTGGACCTGCTGGTGTGTTCCGCAGTTAACTGCACACCTATGACCGGGCGGGAGGCTATAATTACCGGCCGGCAGCCTTGCCTGCTAACCGGCTGCCCGTGTCCCCATTCGGTACTTAGTCCGTGGACCTGCTGGTGTGTTCTGCAGCTAACTGCACCCCTATGACCGGGCGGGAGGCTGTAAATACCGGCCGGCAGCCCAGCCTGCTAACCGGCTGCCCGTGTCCCCATTCTGTCCTTAGTCCTTGGACCTGCTGGTGTGTTCTGCAGCTAACTGCACCCCTATGGCAGGCCGGCATCCCTGCCTGCTGACCGGCTGCCCGTGTCCTCATTCTGTACTTAGTCCTTGGACCTGCTGGTGTGTTCTGCAGCTAACTGCACCCCTATGACCGGGCGGGAGGCTGTAATTACCGGCCGGCAGCCCTGCCTGCTGACCGGCTGCCCGTGTCCTCATTCTGTACTTAGTCCTTGGACCTGCTGGTGTGTTCTGCAGCTGACTGCGCCTCTATTACCCGGCGGGAGGCTATAATTACCGGTCGGCTGCCTTGTCTGCTAACTGGTTCACAGGTTCCCCTGTGCTGTACATATCCCGTGGACCAGCGGCTGTGTTCTGCAGCTCAGCGCACCTTTACTACCATGCCGAAAGCCCTGAATAATGGCCGGCTACCCTGCCTGCTAACCGGTAAACCATTTGCCGCAAACCTAACCCCAGCCCTAAGCCTAACCGCTAACCCTGACCCGAACCCCGAGCCAACAATAAACTAGCCTTGTCCCCTTCCCCGACACGAACACCAAGCCAAGCCCCTAACTCTAACCCTACCCCTACCCCTGACACTTCCCCTAACCCTAACGCCCCAACCCTAACCCCAGCCCTAAGCCTAACCGCTAACCCTAACCCGAATAAAACTCCGGACCACCCGGGCGGACACCGAACACCCAGCCTTTCCCCGGTTCCACCCTCCCCGCCTCGGCCACCAGGCTCGAACCGGCTGAATGGCCAACGATATCGCTCCTGCTCGGACTTTGCTCGCTTTAAATCGCGCTTGCGCGGCTCGGCCTCCAGGCACCGCCCCGTCACGTGCGACCGCTGAATACGCCCCCCGGCAGCCATCTTGGCCCGCCGCTCCGGTATTTCAGGCCGTTTTGACCCTTCCCTGCCCGCTGCCATGCATCCGCTTGCCGGTTAATGATTTCGCCGTTCTGCACCTCGACTTTTGAGCAGCTCGGCAAGCGAAATGCTGACAGCACCCGGAGTATCGGGCCTTCGGCCAACCGCCTGCCCGGCCTCCAGGCACCGACCCTCTCACGTGGTGACTGTGAATCCGCCCCGCCCCCGGTTGCCATTTTTTCCTTGCCGCCTCGATATTTTAAGCCGTTTCACCCTTTCCCCTTCCGGCTTGCTGACAGGTTAATGATTTCCCCATTCCGCGCTTAGGACTTTTCAGCTGCTCGGGATGCCGGCTGCTGACTGCACCCGTACTACCGGCCGGCTGACCTTCCTGCTGACCGGTTAACCATTTCCACGTCCTGGACACATTCCCTGGACCTGCTGGCGTCTTCTGCAGTTTACTGCACCCGTATTACCCGGCGGGAGGCTGTAATTAACGGTCGGCTGCGCTGCCTGTTGTCTGGTTCACCATTTCCCCTTCATTACCCACTCTCAGCAGCGGCTGGGCTGTTCTGCAGCTAACGGCAGCCGTAGTACCGCGTGGACGGCTCCGATTACCGGCCGGCTGCCCTGCCTGCTAACCGGTTAACCATTTCCCCTTCAGTACTTACTCTCAGCAGCCGCTTGGCTGCTCTGCAGCTACATGCAGCCGTACTACCGGGCGGGCGGGCGGGCGGCTTAAATTACCTGCCGGCTGCCGTGTCTGCTAACTGGTTGCCCGCTTTTTACATCGCACGTGGACCAGCTGGTGTGCTCTGCATCTTAGTGCACCCTTATAAGCGGGCCGGAGAGCCGGATTAACGGTCGGCTACCCTGCCTAGTAACCAGTTAACCATTTGCCGCAACCCGAAGCCTAACCCCTAACCCTAACCCGTACCCTAACCCCTAAACCCCTGAAACTTACCCAAACCCCATCCCCGACCCCAACACCAACACTCACAATCCCGGCTACCAATTCGCCGCCTTCGCCACCATTCCCGCGCCGGCACACTCTTGCAACGCCACCAACATCAACCCTCTTCCAGCCCCCAGCCTTCCCTAACAAAACAGCCTCTCCACCCAACACCGACCCCAATCCACTCTGCCCATCCGGCAATGGCGACGCTCTGCCCGGCCAACACCGCCACATCCACCCGCTTGCTGCTCGGACCTCCCACGCCCTCGCTAAGCCTATGCCTTACAAGCTGACAATCCCTTCCAGC
>JANJGN010002817.1:37500-45000 GCA_026770705.1 Isurus oxyrinchus
TGGGGTTGCCGCGTGCACCTTCGTCTTATTTTATGCCCGAGAAATGGTGCGTTCAGTCGAAGGAGCGGGTTCTGGCGCCCAGAGAGCTTGCTGGATGAGACTCTCAGGGTCGAGGCGGCGGACCTGGCGACCGACACCCGCTCCTCCACTGTAAAATCGTGCCACTCGGTTAGACATGATCGGCGCCTCGGGCTCACACGGCGTCGTCTCGCTTCGAGAGGTGCGCCAGCCACCACTCGAACATGCTCATGTCCGTCTGCGACCCCGGAGGGCACAGAAGAGGGAGGGACAACCGCTCAGCCTGAACACCAGCAGACGCTGGCCCGCCGAGGGCCCTCCCGCGTCGGACAACAAACACCAGATCTTTCGCAAACAAAGAAAACGGAACCGACCTTTTGGCGATCGCACGGAAGGAAGCAGCCGGCCAGGCGCGCGTCGCCTTTGCAACTAACACTTTTTTCCATGTTTCTGCACGCACTCTGTGTTCACTCGGGCCTTGTCAAACACTGCGTGCGACCCATGGGGTCTCAGGCACCCTGCCATGTATGCCTGTGAACAGAATTGCTGTTCTTTTCAAAGTGCACCGCCGGGTGACACTTTGTCTTTTTTACATCATTAAGTCACACCAGCCACCAGGTGAAACTTTCAGATTATTTTTGTTCAAAGGAAGCAACAGGTTGGCGCTCGCACGGAAGGAAGCCTGCAGCCGGCGTGCGTCGCCTGCGTTCAACAGGGTTCTGGGCACGCACTTTGGCAACCCAAGGGGACTAATGAACAGACTTTGTGTTTTATTCATCATGAAGGACACCGCCAGGTGACACTTAAGAGAATATTTCTGTTTAGGATATATATACATATATACATCTGTTCATGTCGCCACAAAATTATTGAAACCAGGGTTACCACCGGCCTGGGCCCCGGACGATTTTTCAGACCGACAACATAGCTCGGAAAGCCCGCATAAATTGCACTTACATCGTCATTTTGGACTTCCGAGAGGTCATTGGAAGGTGTTCTATTTGAAATAGTTGACCTTCCTCAAAGTCGCACTTTTTTAGGCATTTTTAAAGTGTGACCGTTGCCTTAAAATGTTCTGAAAATCGTGTCCCCGAAATTCTCCGGGTACCCCGCCAATCCCCCCGGCCAACAATTGCACCCGAGAGGTGGGGCGGTAGCCCTACCGTCCAGGAGGCCTCAAAAGCCCGCAAAGCGCCATTTTGCCGTTTCCTCTTCGGGAGAACCGAAGGGAAATCATTAATGAGCTGGACGAGTACCATGCCAAAAATTGCAACCGACCCAGCCGTCGGGCCGATTCGCTACTCTCAGGGGGAATACCCCCACTGCGAGCCGGGCAAGAGCCTCGGATTCGACGCCATACGCTTCCGTCTGAGCACGGATTTTCTTCTCCCGGGCCCAGGAGACACTTTCCACGGCCGGCGAATGCAATCTGGGGTGCATTTTATTTATTAGTTACTGATTTCTCTTCCAAACTTGCCTCTGCCACAGACTTAAGTCCAAATGGTTAATGATTTCTCCGCCACACTTGCCTCGCTGCCAGAGACTAAGTCCAAACGGTTAATGATTTCTCCGCCACACTTGCCTCGCTGCCAGAGACTAAGTCCAAATGGTTAATGATTTCTGCACCACACTTGCCTCTCTGCCAGAGACGAAGTCCAAACGGTTAATGATTTCTCCGCCACACTTGCCTCGCTGCCAGAGACTAAGTCCAAATGGTTAATGATTTCTGCACCACACTTGCCTCGCTGCCAGAGACGAAGTCCAAACGGTTAATGATTTCTCCGCCACACTTGCCTCGCTGCCAGAAACTAAGTCCAAATGGTTAATGATTTCTCCACTGCACTTGCCTCTGTGCCAGAGACGAAGTCCAAATGGTTAATGATTTCTGCACCACACTTGCCTCTCTGCCAGAGACGAAGTCCAAACGGTTAATGATTTCTGCGCCACACTTGCCTCGCTGCCAGAGACTAAGTCCAAATGGTTAATGATTTCTGCACCACACTTGCCTCGCTGCCAGAGACTAAGTCCAAATGGTTAATGATTTCTGCACCACACTTGCCTCTCTGCCAGAGACTAAGTCCAAACGGTTAATGATTTCTCCGCCACACTTGCCTCGCTGCCAGAGACTAAGTCCAAACGGTTAATGATTTCTGCACCACACTTGCCTCTCTGCCAGAGACGAAGTCCAAACGGTTAATGATTTCTCCGCCACACTTGCCTCGCTGCCAGAGACTAAGTCCAAATGGAATGATTTCTCCACTGCACTTGCCTCTGTGCCAGAGACGAAGTCCAAATGGTTAATGATTTCTGCACCACACTTGCCTCTCTGCCAGAGACGAAGTCCAAACGGTTAATGATTTCTGCGCCACACTTGCCTCGCTGCCAGAGACTAAGTCCAATGGTTAATGATTTCTCCGCCACACTTGCCCTCGCTGCCAGAGACAAAGTCCAAATGGTTAATGATTTCTGCACCACACTTGCCTCGCTGCCAGAGACTAAGTCCAAATGGTTAATGATTTCTGCACCACACTTGCCTCTCTGCCAGAGACGAAGTCCAAATGGTTAATGATTTCTCAGGGCCACTGTCCCATTGGTTAGCCATTTCTCCAGAGGCTTACCGAGGGCCAACCTGCGATATCTCGCGGACCCGGAGGCCCCGTTGCACGTCCTGCACATTCAGTCCGAGGTGCATTGGTTACCCATTTCTCCAGAAGCATACCGAAGGCACACCGTCACACCTCGCGGGCCCCGAGGCCACTTTCCCCGGTGCGCAAATTCAATCCGAGGTGCATTGCCCTTAGCCGCCTTCTCCGGCCGGCTTCGGGTGCGTTTCCGGGGCTCCGACCGGGCAAATCCGGTCCCCGGGGCCAGTGGGAGCCGTCCCCGGGCACGCCCGGGCTTCCGGTCGCCGCTTTCCGTGACCGACCGAAAGACGGTAAAAAATGCCGAAAATGGACAAAAATGGCCGACGGCGGGGCCTCCTGGTCGGTTAGGCGGCAGCCTGGATCGGTCCCTGCGGACCTGGAGGCTCGAGACGGCACTCGGAGCTGTCGACCGATTCTCGACTTGCCACCTCCTACCATTCTGCAGATACCCCGCCAACCCCCCCAGCCAGCAAATGCAGCCGAGATGTCGGTCGGTAGTCCAGCCGCCGAGGAGGCCTCGAAAGCCCGCGACACCTCCTTTCGCCGTTTCCCCATCGGGAGAACCGAGGGGAAATCATTATCTAGCTCCGGCAGCCCCCCTCCAACAATTGCAACCCGCCCCCGTGGCCGGGCCGATTCGCCCCGCCTAGCGGGAATGCCTCCACCGGGGGCCCGGCAGAAGCTTCGGATCCGACCTCATGGACTTCCGTCTTGGCACGGATTTCCCTCACACGGGCCCAGGGGCCACTTCCCCCGGCCTTCGGACGCAGCCGGAGGTGCATCGGGCCGAAGCCGCCTTCCCGGCCGGCTTCCGGAGGTTTCCGGGGCAAACTCCGGTCCTCCCGGCGAGGGGGAGCCTTCCCCGTGCACGCCCGGGTGTCAGGCCGCCGCTTTTCTTGACCGGCCGAAAGAGGCGAAAAATGCCGAAAATGACCAAAAATGGCCGACGGCGGGGGCCTCCCGGTCGGTTTGGCGGCAGCCTGGGTCGGTCCCTGCAGACCTGGAGGCTCGAGAAGGCACTTGGCGAAGTCGACCCATTCTCGATTTGCCACCTCCTCCTATCTGCAGATAGCCCGCCAACCTCCACAGCCAGCAAATGCAACCGTCATTCAGGCCGACGACCCTCCGGTAGTCATGCCGAGGAAGAGGCACCGAAGCCCCGCCAGGCCTTCCGGATTGCACCCGCTCCCCGACCGGTTCTTTTTTCAAAAAAGGGCCCAGGAGCCCGGATTATTTTAGGACGCGCTCGGGACCGCCCTGAGGGACACCGAACACCCAACCTTTCCCCGGGTCGACCCTCCCCGCCTCGGCCACCGGGGGGGGGGTCGAACCGGATCACCGGTTAATGATTTCCCCCTGCTCGGACTCGGCTGTTTCTCAACCGCGCTTGCCCGGCTCGGCCCCCAGCCCCGGCCCCTCACGTGGGGGCCCTGAATACGCCCCCCGGCAGCCATCTTGGCCCGCCGGCCCGGTATTTTAGGCCGTTTCGACCCTTCCCTGCCCGCTGGCTGACTGGTTCACCATGTCCCCATTCTGCGCTTAGACTTTTCAGCTGCTCGGGATGCCGGCTGATGACGGCTCCCGTACGACCGGGCGGGCGGCTCCAACTACCGGCCGGCTGCCCGGCCTGCTAACCCGTTAAGCATTTCCCCGTCCTGCACACATTCCCTGGACCTGCTGGTGTGTTCTGCAGCTAACTGCACCCCTACGACCGGGCGGGAGGCTATGATTACTGGTCGGCTGCCCTGCCAGGTAACCGCTTAACCGATTCCCCGTTTGGTACTGAGTCCCTGGACCTGCTGGTGTGTTCTGCAGTTAACTGCACACCTATGACCGGGCGGGAGGCTATAAATACCGGCCGGCAGCCCAGCCTGCTAACCGGCTGCCCGTGTCCCCATTCGGTACTTAGTCCGTGGACCTGCTGGTGTGTTCTGCAGCTAACTGCACCCCTATGACCGGGCGGGAGGCTGTAAATACCGGCCGGCAGCCCAGCCTGCTAACCGGCTGCCCGTGTCCCCATTCCGTACTGAGTCCCTGGACCTGCTGGTGTGTTCTGCAGCTAACTGCACCCCTATGACCGGGCGGGAGGCTGTAATTACCGGCCGGCAGCCCTGCCTGCTGACCGGCTGCCCGTGTCCTCATTCTGTACTTAGTCCTTGGACATGCTGGTGTGTTCTGCAGCTAACTGCACCCCTATGGCCGGGCGGGAGGCTGTAAATACCGGCCGGCAGCCCAGCCTGCTAACCGGCTGCCCATGTCCCCATTCCGTGCTGAGTCCCTGGACCTGCTGGTGTGTTCTGCAGCTAACTGCACCCCTATGACCGGGCGGGAGGCTGTAAATACCGGCCGGCAGCCCAGCCTGCTAACCGGCTGCCCATGTCCCCATTCCGTGCTGAGTCCCTGGACCTGCTGGTGTGTTCTGCAGCTAACTGAACCCCGATGACCGGGCGGGAGGCTGTAATTACCGGCCGGCAGCCCTGCCTGCTAACCGACTGCCCGTGTCCCCATTCGGTACTTAGTCCGTGGACCTGCTGGTGTGTTCTGCAGCTAACTGCACCCCTATGACGGGGCGGGAGGCTGTAATTACCGGCCGGCAGCCCTGCCTGCTAACCAGCTGCCCGTGTCCCCATTCTGTCCTTAGTCCTTGGACCTGCTGGTGTGTTCTGCAGCTAACTGCACCCCTATGACCGGGCGGGAGGCTGTAATTACCGGCCGGCAGCCCTGCCTGCTAACTGGCTGCCCGTGTCCCCATTCTGTCCTTAGTCCTTGGACCTGCTGGTGTGTTCTGCAGCTAACTGCACCCCTATGGCAGGCCGGCATCCCTGCCTGCTGACCGGCTGCCCGTGTCCTCATTCTGTACTTAGTCCTTGGACCTGCTGGTGTGTTCTGCAGCTAACTGCACCCCTATGACCGGGCGGGAGGCTGTAATTACCGGCCGGCAGCCCTGCCTGCTGACCGGCTGCCCGTGTCCTCATTCTGTACTTAGTCCTTGGACCTGCTGGTGTGTTCTGCAGCTGACTGCGCCTCTATTACCCGGCGGGAGGCTATAATTACCGGTCGGCTGCCTTGTCTGCTAACTGGTTCACAGGTTCCCCTGTGCCGTACATATCCCGTGGACCAGCGGCTGTGTTCTGCAGCTCAGCGCACCTTTACTACCATGCCGAAAGCCCTGAATAATGGCCGGCTACCCTGCCTGCTAACCGGTAAACCATTGGCCGCAAACCTAACCCCAGCCCTAAGCCTAACCGCTAACCCTAACCCGAACCCCGAGCCAACAATAAACTAGCCTTGTCCCCTTCCCCGACACGAACACCAAGCCAAGCCCCTAACTCTAACCCTACCCCTACCCCTGACACTTCCCCTAACCCTAACGCCCCAACCCTAACCCCAGCCCTAAGCCTAACCGCTAACCCTAACCCGAATAAAACTCCGGACCACCCGGGCGGACACCGAACACCCAGCCTTTCCCCGGTTCCACCCTCCCCGCCTCGGCCACCAGGCTCGAACCGGCTGAATGGCCAACGATATCGCTCCTGCTCGGACTTTGCTCGCTTTAAATCGCGCTTGCGCGGCTCGGCCTCCAGGCACCGCCCCGTCACGTGCGACCGCTGAATACGCCCCCCGGCAGCCATCTTGGCCCGCCGCTCCGGTATTTCAGGCCGTTTTGACCCTTCCCTGCCCGCTGCCATGCATCCGCTTGCCGGTTAATGATTTCGCCGTTCTGCACCTCGACTTTTGAGCAGCTCGGCAAGCGAAATGCTGACAGCACCCGGAGTATCGGGCCTTCGGCCAACCGCCTGCCCGGCCTCCAGGCACCGCCCCTCTCACGTGGTGACTGTGAATCCGCCCCGCCCCCGGTTGCCATTTTTTCCTTGCCGCCTCGATATTTTAAGCCGTTTCACCCTTTCCCTGCCGGCTTGCTGACAGGTTAATGATTTCCCCATTCCGCGCTTAAGACTTTTCAGCTGCTCGGGATGCCGGCTGATGACTGCACCCGTACTACCGGCCGGCTGACCTTCCTGCTGACCGGTTCACCATTTCCACGTCCTGGACACATTCCCTGGACCTGCTGGCGTCTTCTGCAGTTTACTGCACCCGTATTACCCGGCGGGAGGCTGTAATTAACGGTCGGCTGCGCTGCCTGTTGTCTGGTTCCCCATTTCCCCTTCATTACCCACTCTCAGCAGCGGCTGGGCTGTTCTGCAGCTAACGGCAGCCGTAGTACCGCGTGGACGGCTCCGATTACCGGCCGGCGGCTGCCCTGCCTGCTAACCGGTTAACCATTTCCCCTTCAGTACTTACTCTCAGCAGCCGCTTGGCTGCTCTGCAGCTACATGCAGCCGTTCTACCGGGCGGGCGGGCGGGCGGGCGGCTTAAATTACCTGCCGGCTGCCGTGTCTGCTAACTGGTTGCCCGCTTTTTACATCGCACGTGGACCAGCTGGTGTGCTCTGCATCTTAGTGCACCCTTATAAGCGGGCCGGAGAGCCGGATTAACGGTCGGCTACCCTGCCTAGTAACCAGTTAACCATTTGCCGCAACCCGAAGCCTAACCCCTAACCCTAACCCGTACCCTAACCCCTAACCCCCTGAAACTTACCCAAACCCCATCCCCGACCCCAACACCAACACTCACAATCCCGGCTACCAATCCGCCGCCTTCGCCACCATTCCCGCGCCGGCACACTCTTGCAACGCCACCAACATCAACCCTCTTCCAGCCCCCAGCCTTCCCTAACAAAACAGCCTCTCCACCCAACACCGACCCCAATCCACTCTGCCCATCCGGGCAATGGCGACGCTCTGCCCGGCCAACACCGCCACATCCACCCGCTTGC
>JANJGN010002817.1:55000-58639 GCA_026770705.1 Isurus oxyrinchus
GCCTCCCCCCCTGACATGGAGGCCAGTGCCGGGTTCAGCTTTATTCTATCGGAACCGTCAGTGCGAAGGACACACACGCACGGGAGCACTCTGGGGTTGCCGCGTGCACCTTCGTCTTATTTTATGCCCGAGAAATGGTGCGTTCAGTCGAAGGAGCGGGTTCTGGCGCCCAGAGAGCTTGCTGGATGAGACTCTCAGGGTCGAGGCGGCGGACCTGGCGACCGACACCCGCTCCTCCACTGTAAAATCGTGCCACTCGGTTGACATGATCGGCGCCTCGGGCTCACACGGCGTCGTCTCGCTTCGAGAGGTGCGCCAGCCACCACTCGAACATGCTCATGTCCGTCTGCGACCCCGGAGGGCACAGAAGAGGGAGGGACAACCGCTCAGCCTGAACACCAGCAGACGCTGGCCCGCCGAGGGCCCTCCCGCGTCGGACAACAAAACACCAGATCTTTCGCAAACAAAGAAAACGGAACCGACCTTTTGGCGATCGCACGGAAGGAAGCAGCCGGCCAGGCGCGCGTCGCCTTTGCAACTAACACTTTTTTTCCATGTTTCTGCACGCACTCTGTGTTCACTCGGGCCTTGTCAAACACTGCGTGCGACCCATGGGGTCTCAGGCACCCTGCCATGTATGCCTGTGAACAGAATTGCTGTTCTTTTCAAAGTGCACCGCCGGGTGACACTTTGTCTTTTTTACATCATTAAGTCACACCAGCCACCAGGTGAAACTTTCAGATTATTTTTGTTCAAAGGAAGCAACAGGTTGGCGCTCGCACGGAAGGAAGCCTGCAGCCGGCGTGCGTCGCCTGCGTTTCAACAGGGTTCTGGGCACGCACTTTGGCAACCAAGGGGACTAATGAACAGACTTTGTGTTTTATTCATCATGAAGGACACCGCCAGGTGACACTTAAGAGAATATTTCTGTTTAGGATATATATACTTATATACATCTGTTCATGTCGCCACAAAATTATTGAAACCAGGGTTACCACCGGCCTGGGCCCCGGACGATTTTTCAGACCGACAACATAGCTCGGAAAGCCCGCATAAATTGCACTTACATCGTCATTTTGGGACTTCCGAGAGGTCATTGGAAGGTTGTTCTATTTGAAATAGTTGACCTTCCTCAAAGTCGCACTTTTTTAGGCATTTTTAAAGTGTGACCGTTGCCTTAAAATGTTCTGAAAATCGTGTCCCCGAAATTCTCCGGGTACCCCGCCAATCCCCCCGGCCAACAATTGCACCCGAGAGGTGGGGCGGTAGCCCTACCGTCCAGGAGGCCTCAAAAGCCCGCAAAGCGCCATTTTGCCGTTTCCCTCTTCGGGAGAACCGAAGGAAATCATTAATGAGCTGGACGAGTACCATGCCAAAAAATTGCAACCGACCCAGCCGTCGGGCCGATTCGCTACTCTCAGGGGGAATACCCCCACTGCGAGCCGGGCAAGAGCCTCGGATTCGACGCCATACGCTTCCGTCTGAGCACGGATTTTCTTCTCCCGGGCCCAGGAGACACTTTCCACGGCCGGCGAATGCAATCTGGGGTGCATTTTATTTATTAGTTACTGATTTCTCTTCCAAACTTGCCTCTGCCACAGACTTAAGTCCAAATGGTTAATGATTTCTCCGCCACACTTGCCTCGCTGCCAGAGACTAAGTCCAAACGGTTAATGATTTCTCCGCCACACTTGCCTCGCTGCCAGAGACTAAGTCCAAATGGTTAATGATTTCTGCACCACACTTGCCTCTCTGCCAGAGACGAAGTCCAAACGGTTAATGATTTCTCCGCCACACTTGCCTCGCTGCCAGAGACTAAGTCCAAATGGTTAATGATTTCTGCACCACACTTGCCTCGCTGCCAGAGACGAAGTCCAAACGGTTAATGATTTCTCCGCCACACTTGCCTCGCTGCCAGAAACTAAGTCCAAATGGTTAATGATTTCTCCACTGCACTTGCCTCTGTGCCAGAGACGAAGTCCAAATGGTTAATGATTTCTGCACCACACTTGCCTCTCTGCCAGAGACGAAGTCCAAACGGTTAATGATTTCTGCGCCACACTTGCCTCGCTGCCAGAGACTAAGTCCAAATGGTTAATGATTTCTGCACCACACTTGCCTCGCTGCCAGAGACTAAGTCCAAATGGTTAATGATTTCTGCACCACACTTGCCTCTCTGCCAGAGACTAAGTCCAAACGGTTAATGATTTCTCCGCCACACTTGCCTCGCTGCCAGAGACTAAGTCCAAACGGTTAATGATTTCTGCACCACACTTGCCTCTCTGCCAGAGGACGAAGTCCAAACGGTTAATGATTTCTCCGCCACACTTGCCTCGCTGCCAGAGACTAAGTCCAAATGGTTAATGATTTCTCCACTGCACTTGCCTCTGTGCCAGAGACGAAGTCCAAATGGTTAATGATTTCTGCACCACACTTGCCTCTCTGCCAGAGACGAAGTCCAAACGGTTAATGATTTCTGCGCCACACTTGCCTCGCTGCCAGAGACTAAGTCCAAATGGTTAATGATTTCTCCGCCACACTTGCCTCGCTGCCAGAGGACTAAGTCCAAATGGTTAATGATTTCTGCACCACACTTGCCTCGCTGCCAGAGACTAAGTCCAAATGGTTAATGATTTCTGCACCACACTTGCCTCTCTGCCAGAGACGAAGTCCAAATGGTTAATGATTTCTCAGGGCCACTGTCCCATTGGTTAGCCATTTCTCCAGAGGCTTACCGAGGCCAACCTGCGATATCTCGCGGACCCGGAGGCCCCGTTGCACGTCCTGCACATTCAGTCCGAGGTGCATTGGTTACCCATTTCTCCAGAAGCTTACCGAAGGCACACCGTCACACCTCGCGGGCCCCGAGGCCACTTTCCCCGGTGCGCAAATTCAATCCGAGGTGCATTGCCCTTAGCCGCCTTCTCCGGCCGGCTTCGGGTGCGTTTCCGGGGCTCCGACCGGGGCAAATCCGGTCCCCGGGGCCAGTGGGAGCCGTCCCCCGGGCACGCCCGGGCTTCCGGTCGCCGCTTTCCGTGACCGACCGAAAGACGGTAAAAAATGCCGAAAATGGACAAAAATGGCCGACGGCGGGGCCTCCTGGTCGGTTAGGCGGCAGCCTGGATCGGTCCCTGCGGACCTGGAGGCTCGAGACGGCACTCGGAGCTGTCGACCGATTCTCGACTTGCCACCTCCTACCATTCTGCAGATACCCCGCCAACCCCCCCAGCCAGCAAATGCAGCCGAGATGTCGGTCGGTAGTCCCAGCCGCCGAGGAGGCCTCGAAAGCCCGCGACACCTCCTTTCGCCGTTTCCCCATCGGGAGAACCGAGGGGAAATCATTATCTAGCTCCGGCAGCCCCCCTCCAACAATTGCAACCCGCCCCGTGGCCGGGCCGATTCGCCCCGCCTAGCGGGAATGCCTCCACCGGGGGCCCGGCAGAAGCTTCGGATCCGACCTCATGGACTTCCGTCTTGGCACGGATTTCCTCACACGGGCCCAGGGGCCACTTCCCCCGGCCTTCGGACGCAGCCGGAGGTGCATCGGGCCGAAGCCGCCTTCCCGGCCGGCTTCCGGAGGTTTCCGGGGCAAACTCCGGTCCTCCCGGCGAGGGGGAGCCTTCCCCGTGCACGCCCGGG
>JANJGN010002818.1:0-55000 GCA_026770705.1 Isurus oxyrinchus
CCATCTCCATCAGGGAGATATCTGAACAATAACTGGTGTTTCTCAGTCCCCTGTCTCTCAGGGAGATATCTGTACACTGAATGGTGTCTCTCAGTCCCTTCTCTCAGCGAGATGTCTGTACACTGATGGTGTCTCTCAGTCCCTCTCTCTCTCAGCGAGATGTCTGTACACTGACTGGTGTCTCTCAATCCCTCTCTCTCTCAGGGAAATATCTGTAAACTGACTGGTGTCTCTCAGTCCCTCTCTCTCAGGGAGGTATCTGTTCACTGACTGGTGTCTCTCAGTCCCTCTCTCTCAGGGAGATGTCTGTACACTCATTGGTGTCTCTCAGTCCATCTCTCAGGGAGATATCTGTACACTCACTGGTATCTCAAAGTCCTCTCTCTCTCAGGGAGATCTCTGAACACTGACTGGTGTCTCTTAGTCCCTCTCTCTCAGGGAGATATCTGTACACAGACTGGTGTCTCTCAGTCCCTCTCTCTCTCAGGGAGATATCTGTACACTGACTGGTGTCTCTCAGTCCCTCTCCATCAGGGAGATATCTGTACAATAACTGGTGTTTCTCAGTCCCCTGTCTCTCAGGGAGATATCTGTACACTGAATGGTGTCTCTCAGTCCCTTCTCTCAGCGAGATGTCTGTACACTGACTGGTGTCTCTCAGTCCCTTCTCTCAGCGAGATGTCTGTACACTGACTGGTGTCTCTCAGTCCCTCTCTCTCTCAGCGAGATGTCTGTACACTGACTGGTGTCTCTCAATCCCTCTCTCTCTCAGGGAGATATCTGTACACTGACTGGTGTCTCTCAGTCCCCTCTCTCTCAGGGAGGTATCTGTACACTGACTGGTGTCTCTCAGTCCCTCTCTCTCAGGGAGATGTCTGTACACTCATTGGTGTCTCTCAGTCAATCTCTCAGGGAGATATCTGTACACTCACTGGTATCTCAAAGTCCTCTCTCTCTCAGGGAGATATCTGTACACTGACTGGTGTCTCTCAGTCCCTCTCTCTCTCAGGGAGATATCTGTACACTGACTGGTGTCTCTCAGTCCCTCTCTCTCTCAGGGAGATATCTGTACACTGACTGGTGTTTCTCAATCCCTTTCTCACAGGGAGGTTTCTGTACACTGACTGGTGCCTCTCAGTCCCTCTCTCTCAGGTAGATATCTATAACTGACTGTGTCTCTCAGACCCTCTCTCTCAGGGATGTATCTGTAAACAGACTGGTGTCTCTCAATCCCTCTCTCTCTGTGATATACCTGTACACTAACTGGTGGCTCTTAGTCCCTCTCTCTCAGGGAGATATCTGTACACTGACTGCTGTCCCTCAGACCCTCTCTCTCCTGGAGATATCTGTACACTGACTGATGTCTCTCATTCCCCTCTCTATCTGGGAGAGATCTATACACTGACTGGTGTCTCTCAGTCCCTCTCTCTCTCAGGGAGATATCTGTACACTGACTGGTGTCTCTCAGTCCCTCTCTCTCAGGGAGTTATCTGTACACTGACTGCCGTCTCTCAGTCCCTCTCTCTCAGGGAGATATCTGTACACTGACTGGTGTCTCTCAGTCCCTCTCTCTCAGGGAGATATCTGCACACTGACTGGTGTCTCTCAGTCCTCTCTCTCAGTGAGATATCTGTACACTGACTGGTGTCTCTCAGTCCCCTCTCTCTCAGGGAGATATCTGTACACTGACTGGTGTCTCTCAGTCCCCTCTCTCTCAGGGAGATATCTGTACACTGACTGGTGTCTCTCAAACACTCTCTCTCCTGGAGATATCTGTACACTGACTGGTGTCTCTCAAACACTCTCTCTCCTGGAGATATCTGTACACTGACTGGTGTCTCTCAGTCCAGTTTCTCTCAGGGAGATATCTGTACACGGACTAGTATCTCTCAGTCCACTGACTGTTGTCTCACCCTCCCCTCTCTCTCAGGGTGATATCTGTACACTGACTGGTGTCTCTCAGTCCCTCTCTCTCTCTGGGAGATATTTGTACACTGACTGGTGTCTCTCAGTCCTCTCATTCAGTGAGATATCTGTACACTGCCTGGTGTTTCTCAGTCCCCTGTCTCTCAGGGAGATATCTGTGCACTGACTGGTTTCTCTAAGTCCCTCTCTCTCTCAGGAAGATATTTGTACACTGACTGGTGTCTCTCAGTCCTCTCATTCAGTGAGATATCTGTACACTGCCTGGTGTTTCTCAGTCCCCTGTCTCTCAGGGAGATATCTGTGCACTGACTGGGTTCTCTCAGTCCCCTCTCTCTCAGGGAGATATCTGTACACTGACTGGTGTTTCTCAGTCCCTCTATCTCAGGGAGATATCTCTATACTGACTGGTTTCTCTCAAACCCTCTCTCTCCTGGAGATATCTGTACACTGACTGGTGTCTCTCAGTCCCTCTCTCTCTCAGGGAGATATCTGTACACTGACTGGTGTCTCTCATTCCATCTCTCTCTCAATTAAATAGCTGTACACTGACTGGTGTTTCTCAGTCCCTCTATCTCAGGGAGATATCTCTACACTGACTGGTTTCTCTCAAACCCTCTCTCTCCTGGAGATATCTGTACACTGACTGGTGTCTCTCAGTCCCCTCTCTCTCAGGGAGATATCTGTACTCGGACTACTATCTCTCAGTTCCTTCTCTCTCTGGGAGAGATCTGTACACTGACTGGTGTCTCTCAGTCCCCTCTCTCTCAGGGAGATATTTGTACACGGACTAGTATCTCTCAGTCCCCACTCTCTCAGGGAGATATCTGTACACTGACTGGTGTCTCTCAATCCCCTCTCTCTCAGGGAGATATCTGCACACTGACTGTTGTCGCTCAGTCCTCTCTCTCAGTGAGATATCTGTACACTGACTGGTGTCTCTCAGTCCCTCTCTCTCTCAGGGTGATATCTGTACACTGACTGGTGTCTCTCAGTCCCCTCTCTCTCTCAGGGAGATATCTGTACACTGACTGGTGTCTCTCAGTCCCCTCTCTTTCAGGGAGATATCTGTACACTGACTGGTGTCTCTCAGTCCCCTCTCTCTCTCAGGGAGATATCTGTACACTGACTGGTGTCTCTCAGTCCCTTCTCTCAGCGAGTTGTCTGTACACTGACTGGTGTCTCTCAGTCCCTCTCTCTCTCAGCGAGATGTCTGTACACTGACTGGTGTCTCTCAGTCCCTCTCTCTCAGGGAGATATCTGTGCACTGACTGGTGTCTCTCAGTCCCTCTCTCTCAGCGAGATGTCTGTACACTGACTGGTGTCTCTCAGTCCCTCTCTCTCAGGGAGATATCTGTACACTGACTGGTGTCTCTCAGTCCCTTCTCTCAGCGAGATGTCTGTACATTGACTGGTGTCTCTCAGTCCCCTCTCTCTCAGGGAGGTATCTGTACACTGACTGGTGTCTCTCAGTCCCCTCTCTCTCTCAGGGAGATATCTGTACACTGACTGGTGTCTCTCAGACTCTCTCTCTCTCTGGCAAATAACTGTACAGTGACTGGTGTCTCTCAGTCCCTCTATCTCAGGGAGATATCTGTACAAAACCTGGTGTCTCTCAGTCCCTCTCTCTCAGGGAGATATCTGTACTGTGACTGGTGCCTCTCAGTCCCTCTCTCTCAGGTAGATATCTATAACTGACTGTGTCTCTCAGAACCTCTCTCTCAGGGATGTATCTGTAAACTGACTGGTGTCTCTCAGTCCCCTCTCTCTCAGGGAGGTATCTGTACACTGACTGGTGTCTCTCAGTCCCCTCTCTCTCTCAGGGAGATATCTGTACACTGACTGGTGTCTCTCAGACTCTCTCTCTCTCTGGCAAATAACTGTACAGTGACTGGTGTCTCTCAGTCCCTCTATCTCAGGGAGATATCTGTACAAAACCTGGTGTCTCTCAGTCCCTCTCTCTCAGGGAGATATCTGTACTGTGACTGGTGCCTCTCAGTCCCTCTCTCTCAGGTAGATATCTATAACTGACTGTGTCTCTCAGAACCTCTCTCTCAGGGATGTATCTGTAAACTGACTGGTGTCTCTCAGTCCCCTCTCTCTCTCAGTGATATACCTGTACACTGACTGGTGTCTCTCAGTCTCTCTCTCTCAGGGAGATATCTGTTCACTGACTGATGTCTCTCATTCCCCTCTCTCTCAGGGAGATATCTGTACACTGACTGGTGTTTCTCAGTCCCCCCTCTCTCTCAGGGAGATATCTGTACACTGACTGGTGTCTCTCAGTCCCTGTCTCTCAGGGAGATATCTGTACACTGACTGGAGTCTCTCAGTCCCCTCTCTCTCAGGGAGATATCTGTACACAGACTGCTGTCCCTCAGACCCTCTCTCTCCTGGAGATATCTGTTCACTGACTGGTATCTCTCAGTCCTCTCTCTCAGTGAGATATCTGTGCACTGACTGGTTTCTCTCAGTCCATCTCTCTCTCAGGGAGATATCTGTACACTGACTGGTGTCTCTCAGTCCCTCTCTCTCTCAGGGAGATATCTGTACACTGACTGGTGTCTCTCAAACACTGTCTCACCTGGAGATATCTGTACACTGACTGGTGTCTCTCAGTCCAGTCTCTCTCAGGGAGATATCTGTACACGGACTGGTGTCTCTCATTCCATCTCTCTCTCAGGGAGATATCTGTACACTGACTGGTGTCTCTCAAACACTGTCTCACCTGGAGATATCTGTACACTGACTGGTGTCTCTCAAACACTGTCTCACCTGGAGATATCTGTACACGGACTAGTATCTCTCAGTCCACTGACTGTTGTCTCCCCCTCCCCTCTCTCTCAGGGTGATATCTGTACACTCACTGGTGTCTCTCAGTCCCTCTCTCTCTCTCTCAGGGAGATATCTGTACACTGACTGGTGTCCCTCAGTCCTCTCATTCAGTGAGATATCTGTACACTGCCTGGTGTTTCTCAGTCCCCTGTCTCTCAGGGAGATATCTGTGCACTGACTGGTTTCTCTCAGTCCCTCTCTCTCTCAGTTAAATATCTGTACACTGACTGGTGTTTCTCAGTCCCTCTATCTCAGGGAGATATCTGTACACTGACTGGTTTCTCTCAAACCCTCTCTCTCCTGGAGATATCTGTACACTGACTGGTGTCTCTCAGTCCCCTCTCTCTCAGGGAGATATCTGTACTCGGACTACTATCTCTCAGTTCCTTCTCTCTCTGGGAGAGATCTGTAAACTGACTGGTGTCTCTCAGTCCCTCTCTCTCAGGGAGATATCTGTACACTGACTGGTGTCTCTCAATCCCCTCTCTCTCGGAGAGATATCTGCACACTGACTGTTGTCTCCCCCTCCCCTCTCTCTCAGGGTGATATCTGTAAACTGACTGGTGTCTCTCAGTCCCTCTCTCTCTCAGGGAGATATCTGTACACTGACTGGTGTCTCTCAGTCCCCTCTCTCTTGCAGGGAGCGATCTGTACACAGACAAGTGTCTCTCAGTCCCCTCTCTCTCAGGGAGATATTTGTACACGGACTAGTATCTCTCAGTCCCCACTCTCTCAGGGTGATATCTGTAAACTGACTGGTGTCTCTCAGTCCCTCTCTCTCTCAGGGAGATATCTGTACACTGACTGGTGTCTCCCAGTCCTCTCTCTCAGGGAGATATCTGTACACTGACTGGTGTCTGTCAAACACTCTCTCTCCTGGAGATATCTGTACACTGACTGGTGTCTCTCAGTCCCCTCTCTCACAGGGAGATATCTGTACTCGGACTAGTATCTCTCAGTCCCCACTCTCTCAGGGAGATATCTGTACACTGACTGGTGTCCCTCAGTCCCCTCTCTCACAGGGAGATATCTGTACACTGACTGGTGTCTCTCAGTCCCCTCTCTCTTGCAGGCCGCGATCTGTACACTGACAGGTGTCTCTCAGTCCCCTCTCTCCAAGGGAGATATCTGTATACGGACTAATATCTCTCAGTCTCTCTCTCTCAGGGAGATATCTGTACACTGACTGGTGTCTCTCAGTCCCTCTCTCTCAGGGATATATCTGTACACTGACTGGTGTCTCTCAGTAACCTCTCTCTCAGTGAGGTATCTGTACACTGACTGGTGTCTCTCAGTCCCTCTCTCTCAGGGAGATAACTGTACACTGTGTGGTCTCTCTCAATCCCTGTCTCTCAGGGAGATATCTGTACACTGACTTTTGTCTCTCATTCCCATCTCTCTTAGGGAGATAGATATCTGTACACTGACTGCTGTCTCTCAGTCCCTTTCTCTCTCAGGGAGATATCTGTACACTGACTGGTGTCTCTCAGTCCCTCTCTCTCAAGGAGATATCTGTACACTGACTGGTGTCTCTCAGTCTCTTTCTCTCTCAGGGAGATATCTGTACACTGACTGGTGTCTCTCAGTCCCTCTCTCTCAGGGAGATATCTGTACACTGACTGGTGTCTCTCAGTCCCTCTCTCTCAGGGAGATATCTGTACACTGACTGGTGTCTCTCAGTCCCCTCTCTCTCACAGGGAGATATCTGTACACTGACTGGTGTCTCTCAGTCCCCTCTCTCTCTCAGGGAGATATCTGTACACTGACTGGTGTCTCTCAGTCCCCTCTCTATCTCAGGGAGATATCTGTACAAAACCTGGTGTCTCTCAGTCCCCTCTCTCTCTCAGGGAGATATCTGTACAGTGACTGGTGCCTCTCAGTCCCTCTCTCTCAGGTAGATATCTATAACTGACTGTGTCTCTCAGACCCTCTCTCTCAGGGATGTATCTGTAAACTGACTGGTGTCTCTCAATCCCTCTCTCTCAGTGATATACCTGTACACTAACTGGTGGCTCTTAGTACCTCTCTCTCAGGGAGATATCTGTACACTGACTGCTGTCCCTCAGACCCTCTCTCTCCTGGAGATATCTGTTCACTGACTGGTATCTCTCATTCCGCTCTCTATCTGGGAGAGATCTGTACACTGACTGGTGTCTCTCAGTCCCTCTCTCTCAGGGAGTTACCTGTACACTGACTGCTGTCTCTCAGTCCCTCTCTCTCAGGGAGATATCTGCACACTGACTGGTGTCTCTCAGTCCTCTCTCTCAGTGAGATATCTGTGCACTGACTGGTTTCTCTCAGTCCCACTCTCTCTCAGGGAGATATCTGTACACTGACTGGTGTCTCTCAGTCCAGTCTCTCTCAGGGAGATATCTGTACACGGACTAGTATCTCTCAGTCCACTGACTGTTGCCTCCCCCTCCCCTCTCTCTCAGGGTGATATCTGTACACTGACTGGTGTCTCTCAGTCCCTCTCTCTCTCAGGGAGATATCTGTACTCGGACTACTATCTCTCAGTTCCTTCTCTCTCTGGGAGAGATCTCTAAACTGACTGGTGTCTCTCAGTCCCTCTCTCTCTCAGGGAGATAACTGTACACTGACTGGTGTCTCTCAGTCCCCTCTCTCTCAGAGAGATATCTGCACACTGACTGTTGTCTCCCCCTCCCCTCTCTCTCAGGGTGATATCTGTAAACTGACTGGTGTCTCTCAGTGCCTCTCTCTCTCAGGGAGATATCTGCACACTGACTGGTGTCTCTCAGTCCTCTCTCTCAGGGAGCGATCTGTACACTGACTGGTGTCTCTCAAACACTCTCTCTCCTGGAGATATCTGTACACTGACTGGTGTCTCTCAGTACAGTCTCTCTCAGGGAGATAGCTGTACACGGACTAGTATCTCTCAGTCCCCTCTCTCTCTGGGAGAGATCTGTACACTGACTGGTGTCTCTCAGTCCCCTCTCTCTCAGGGAGATATCTCTACACAGACTGGTTTCTCTCAAACCCTCTCTCTCCTGGAGATATCTATACACTGACTGGTGTCTCTCAGTCCCCTCTCTCACAGGGAGATATCTGTACTCTGACTAGTATCTCTCAGTCCCCTCTCTCACAGGGAGATATCTGTACACTGACTGGTGTCTCTCAGTCCCCTCACTCTTGCAGGTCGCGATCTGTACACTGACAGGTGTCTCTCAGTCCCCTCTCTCTCAGGGAGATATCTGTACACTGACTAGTATCTCTCAGTCTCTCTCTCTCAGGGAAAAATCTGTACACTGACTGGTGTCTCTCAGTAACCTCTCTCTCTCAGGGAGATATCTGTACACTGACTGGTGTCTCTCAGTCCCTCTCTCTCAGGGAGATAACTGTACACTGAGTGGTCTCTCTCAATCCCTGTCTCTCAGGGAGATATCTGTACACTGACTGGTGTCACTCAGTCACTCTCTCTCAGGGAGATATCTGTAAACAGACTTTTGTCTCTCATTCCCATCTCTCTTAGGGAGATAGATATCTGTACACTGACTGCTGTCTCTCAGTCCCTTTCTCTCTCACGGAGATATTTGTACACTGACAGGTGTCTCTCAGTCCCCTCTCTCTCAGGGAGATATCTGTACACTGACTGGTGACACTCAGTCTCCTCTCTCTCTCAGGGAGATATCTGTACACTGACTGGTGTCTCTCAGTCTCTCTCTGACAGGGAGATATCTGTACACTGACTGGTGTCTCTCAGTCCCCTCTCTCTGAGGGAGATATCTGTACACTGACTGGTGTCTCTCAGTCCCCTCTCTCTCAGGGAGTTATCTGTACACTGACTGGTGACACTCAGTCCCCTCTCTCTCTCAGGGAGATAACTGTACACTGAGTGGTCTCTCTCAATCCCTGTCTCTCAGGGAGATATCTGTACACTGACTGGTGTCTCTCAGTCCCTCTCTCGCAGGGAGATATCTGTACACTGACTGGTGTCTCTCAGTCCATCTCCATCAGGGAGATATCTGAACAATAACTGGTGTTTCTCAGTCCCCTGTCTCTCAGGGAGATATCTGTACACTGAATGGTGTCTCTCAGTCCCTTCTCTCAGCGAGATGTCTGTACACTGACTGGTGTCTCTCAGTCCCTCTCTCTCTCAGCGAGATGTCTGTACACTGACTGGTGTCTCTCAATCCCTCTCTCTCTCAGGGAAATATCTGTAAACTGACTGGTGTCTCTCAGTCCCCTCTCTCTCAGGGAGGTATCTGTTCACTGACTGGTGTCTCTCAGTCCCTCTCTCTCAGGGAGATGTCTGTACACTCATTGGTGTCTCTCAGTCCATCTCTCAGGGAGATATCTGTACACTCACTGGTATCTCAAAGTCCTCTCTCTCTCAGGGAGATCTCTGAACACTGACTGGTGTCTCTTAGTCCCTCTCTCTCAGGGAGATATCTGTACACAGACTGGTGTCTCTCAGTCCCTCTCTCTCTCAGGGAGATATCTGTACACTGACTGGTGTCTCTCAGTCCCTCTCCATCAGGGAGATATCTGTACAATAACTGGTGTTTCTCAGTCCCCTGTCTCTCAGGGAGATATCTGTACACTGAATGGTGTCTCTCAGTCCCTTCTCTCAGCGAGATGTCTGTACACTGACTGGTGTCTCTCAGTCCCTTCTCTCAGCGAAATGTCTGTACACTGACTGGTGTCTCTCAGTCCCTCTCTCTCTCAGCGAGATGTCTGTACACTGACTGGTGTCTCTCAATCCCTCTCTCTCTCAGGGAGATATCTGTACACTGACTGGTGTCTCTCAGTCCCCTCTCTCTCAGGGAGGTATCTGTACACTGACTGGTGTCTCTCAGTCCCTCTCTCTCAGGGAGATGTCTGTACACTCATTGGTGTCTCTCAGTCAATCTCTCAGGGAGATATCTGTACACTCACTGGTATCTCAAAGTCCTCTCTCTCTCAGGGAGATATCTGTACACTGACTGGTGTCTCTCAGTCCCTCTCTCTCTCAGGGAGATATCTGTACACTGACTGGTGTCTCTCAGTCCCTCTCTCTCTCAGGGAGATATCTGTACACTGACTGGTGTTTCTCAATCCCTTTCTCACAGGGAGGTTTCTGTACACTGACTGGTGCCTCTCAGTCCCTCTCTCTCAGGTAGATATCTATAACTGACTGTGTCTCTCAGACCCTCTCTCTCAGGGATGTATCTGTAAACAGACTGGTGTCTCTCAATCCCTCTCTCTCTGTGATATACCTGTACACTAACTGGTGGCTCTTAGTCCCTCTCTCTCAGGGAGATATCTGTACACTGACTGCTGTCCCTCAGACCCTCTCTCTCCTGGAGATATCTGTACACTGACTGATGTCTCTCATTCCCCTCTCTATCTGGGAGAGATCTATACACTGACTGGTGTCTCTCAGTCCCTCTCTCTCTCAGGGAGATATCTGTACACTGACTGGTGTCTCTCAGTCCCTCTCTCTCAGGGAGTTATCTGTACACTGACTGCCGTCTCTCAGTCCCTCTCTCTCAGGGAGATATCTGTACACTGACTGGTGTCTCTCAGTCCCTCTCTCTCAGGGAGATATCTGCACACTGACTGGTGTCTCTCAGTCCTCTCTCTCAGTGAGATATCTGTACACTGACTGGTGTCTCTCAGTCCCCTCTCTCTCAGGGAGATATCTGTACACTGACTGGTGTCTCTCAGTCCCCTCTCTCTCAGGGAGATATCTGTACACTGACTGGTGTCTCTCAAACACTCTCTCTCCTGGAGATATCTGTACACTGACTGGTGTCTCTCAAACACTCTCTCTCCTGGAGATATCTGTACACTGACTGGTGTCTCTCAGTCCAGTTTCTCTCAGGGAGATATCTGTACACGGACTAGTATCTCTCAGTCCACTGACTGTTGTCTCACCCTCCCCTCTCTCTCAGGGTGATATCTGTACACTGACTGGTGTCTCTCAGTCCCTCTCTCTCTCTGGGAGATATTTGTACACTGACTGGTGTCTCTCAGTCCTCTCATTCAGTGAGATATCTGTACACTGCCTGGTGTTTCTCAGTCCCCTGTCTCTCAGGGAGATATCTGTGCACTGACTGGTTTCTCTAAGTCCCTCTCTCTCTCAGGAAGATATTTGTACACTGACTGGTGTCTCTCAGTCCTCTCATTCAGTGAGATATCTGTACACTGCCTGGTGTTTCTCAGTCCCCTGTCTCTCAGGGAGATATCTGTGCACTGACTGGGTTCTCTCAGTCCCCTCTCTCTCAGGGAGATATCTGTACACTGACTGGTGTTTCTCAGTCCCTCTATCTCAGGGAGATATCTCTATACTGACTGGTTTCTCTCAAACCCTCTCTCTCCTGGAGATATCTGTACACTGACTGGTGTCTCTCAGTCCCTCTCTCTCTCAGGGAGATATCTGTACACTGACTGGTGTCTCTCATTCCATCTCTCTCTCAATTAAATAGCTGTACACTGACTGGTGTTTCTCAGTCCCTCTATCTCAGGGAGATATCTCTACACTGACTGGTTTCTCTCAAACCCTCTCTCTCCTGGAGATATCTGTACACTGACTGGTGTCTCTCAGTCCCCTCTCTCTCAGGGAGATATCTGTACACTGACTGGTGTCTCTCAGTCCCCTCTCTCTCAGGGAGATATCTGTACTCGGACTACTATCTCTCAGTTCCTTCTCTCTCTGGGAGAGATCTGTACACTGACTGGTGTCTCTCAGTCCCCTCTCTCTCAGGGAGATATTTGTACACGGACTAGTATCTCTCAGTCCCCACTCTCTCAGGGAGATATCTGTACACTGACTGGTGTCTCTCAATCCCCTCTCTCTCAGGGAGATATCTGCACACTGACTGTTGTCGCTCAGTCCTCTCTCTCAGTGAGATATCTGTACACTGACTGGTGTCTCTCAGTCCCTCTCTCTCTCAGGGTGATATCTGTACACTGACTGGTGTCTCTCAGTCCCCTCTCTCTCTCAGGGAGATATCTGTACACTGACTGGTGTCTCTCAGTCCCCTCTCTTTCAGGGAGATATCTGTACACTGACTGGTGTCTCTCAGTCCCTCTCTCTCTCAGCGAGATGTCTGTACACTGACTGGTGTCTCTCAGTCCCTCTCTCTCTCAGCGAGATGTCTGTACACTGACTGGTGTCTCTCAGTCCCTCTCTCTCAGGGAGATATCTGTGCACTGACTGGTGTCTCTCAGTCCCTCTCTCTCAGCGAGATATCTGTACACTGACTGGTGTCTCTCAGTCCCGTCTCTCTCAGGGAGATATCTGTACACTGACTGGTGTCTCTCAGTCCCGTCTCTCTCAGGGAGATATCTGTACACTGACTGGTGTCTCTCAGTCCCCTCTCCCAGTGAGATGTCTGTACACTCATTGGTGTCTCTCAGTCCATCTCTCAGGGAGATATCTGTACACTGACTGGTATCTCAAAGTCCTCTCTCTCTCAGGGAGATATCTGTACACTGACTGGTGTCTCTCAGTCCCTCTCTCTCACAGGGAGGTTTCTGTACACTGACTGGTGTCCCTCAGTCCCTCTCTCACAGGGAGATATCTGTACACTGACTGGTGTCTCTCAGTCCCTCTATCTCAGGGAGATATCTGTACACTGAATGGTGTCTCTCAGTCTCTCTCTCTCAGGGAGATATCTGTACACTGACTGGTGTCTCTTATTCCCCTATCTCTCAGCGAGACATCTCAACACTGACTCGTGTCTCTCAGTCCCTCTCTCTCTCAGGGAGATATCTGTACACTGACTGGTGTCTCTCAGTCACTCTATCTCAGGGAGATATCTGTAAACTGACTTTTGTCTCTCATTCCCATCTCTCTTAGGGAGATAGATATCTGTACACTGACTGCTGTCTCTCAGTCCCTTTCTCTCTCACGGAGATATTTGTACACTGACTGGTGTCTCTCAGTCCCCTGTCTCTGAGGGAGATATCTGTACACTGACTGGTGTCTCTCAGTCCCCTCTCTCTCAGGGAGATATTTGTACACTGACTGGTGACACTCAGTCCCCTCTCTCTCTCAGGGAGATATCTGTACACTGACTGGTGTCTCTCAGTCTCTCTCTCTCTCAGGGAGATATCTGTACACTGACTGGTGTCTCTCAGTCACCTCTCTCTCAGGGAGATATCTGTACACTGACTGGTGTCTCTCAGTCTCTCTCTCTCAGGGAGATATCTGTATACTGACTGGTGTCTCTCAGTCCCTCTATCTCAGGGAGATATCTGTACAATAACTGGTGTTTCTCAGTCCCCTGTCTCTCAGGGAGATATGTTTACACTGAATGGTGTCTCTCAGTCCCCTCTCTCTCAGGGAGATATCTGCACACTGACTGTTGTCGCTCAGTCCTCTCTCTCAGTGAGATATCTGTACACTGACTGGTGTCTCTCAGTCCCTCTCTCTCTCAGGGTGATATCTGTACACTGACTGGTGTCTCTCAGTCCCCTCTCTCTCTCAGGGAGATATCTGTACACTGACTGGTGTCTCTCAGTCCCCTCTCTTTCAGGGAGATATCTGTACACTGACTGGTGTCTCTCAGTCCCCTCTCTCTCTCAGGGAGATATCTGTACACTGACTGGTGTCTCTCAGTCCCTTCTCTCAGCGAGATGTCTGTACACTGACTGGTGTCTCTCAGTCCCTCTCTCTCTCAGCGAGATGTCTGTACACTGACTGGTGTCTCTCAGTCCCTCTCTCTCAGGGAGATATCTGTGCACTGACTGGTGTCTCTCAGTCCCTCTCTCTCAGCGAGATATCTGTACACTGACTGGTGTCTCTCAGTCCCGTCTCTCTCAGGGAGATATCTGTACACTGACTGGTGTCTCTCAGTCCCGTCTCTCTCAGGGAGATATCTGTACACTGACTGGTGTCTCTCAGTCCCCTCTCCCAGTGAGATGTCTGTACACTCATTGGTGTCTCTCAGTCCATCTCTCAGGGAGATATCTGTACACTGACTGGTATCTCAAAGTCCTCTCTCTCTCAGGGAGATATCTGTACACTGACTGGTGTCTCTCAGTCCCTCTCTCTCACAGGGAGGTTTCTGTACACTGACTGGTGTCCCTCAGTCCCTCTCTCACAGGGAGATATCTGTACACTGACTGGTGTCTCTCAGTCCCTCTATCTCAGGGAGATATCTGTACACTGAATGGTGTCTCTCAGTCTCTCTCTCTCAGGGAGATATCTGTACACTGACTGGTGTCTCTTATTCCCCTATCTCTCAGCGAGACATCTCAACACTGACTCGTGTCTCTCAGTCCCTCTCTCTCTCAGGGAGATATCTGTACACTGACTGGTGTCTCTCAGTCACTCTATCTCAGGGAGATATCTGTAAACTGACTTTTGTCTCTCATTCCCATCTCTCTTAGGGAGATAGATATCTGTACACTGACTGCTGTCTCTCAGTCCCTTTCTCTCTCACGGAGATATTTGTACACTGACTGGTGTCTCTCAGTCCCCTGTCTCTGAGGGAGATATCTGTACACTGACTGGTGTCTCTCAGTCCCCTCTCTCTCAGGGAGATATCTGTACACTGACTGGTGACACTCAGTCCCCTCTCTCTCTCAGGGAGATATCTGTACACTGACTGGTGTCTCTCAGTCTCTCTCTCTCTCAGGGAGATATCTGTACACTGACTGGTGTCTCTCAGTCACCTCTCTCTCAGGGAGATATCTGTACACTGACTGGTGTCTCTCAGTCTCTCTCTCTCAGGGAGATATCTGTATACTGACTGGTGTCTCTCAGTCCCTCTATCTCAGGGAGATATCTGTACAATAACTGGTGTTTCTCAGTCCCCTGTCTCTCAGGGAGATATGTTTACACTGAATGGTGTCTCTCAGTCCCCTCTCTCTCAGGGAGATATCTGCACACTGACTGTTGTCGCTCAGTCCTCTCTCTCAGTGAGATATCTGTACACTGACTGGTGTCTCTCAGTCCCTCTCTCTCTCAGGGTGATATCTGTACACTGACTGGTGTCTCTCAGTCCCCTCTCTCTCTCAGGGAGATATCTGTACACTGACTGGTGTCTCTCAGTCCCCTCTCTTTCAGGGAGATATCTGTACACTGACTGGTGTCTCTCAGTCCCTCTCTCTCAGGGAGATATCTGTGCACTGACTGGTGTCTCTCAGTCCCTCTCTCTCAGCGAGATATCTGTACACTGACTGGTGTCTCTCAGTCCCGTCTCTCTCAGGGAGATATCTGTACACTGACTGGTGTCTCTCAGTCCCGTCTCTCTCAGGGAGATATCTGTACACTGACTGGTGTCTCTCAGTCCCCTCTCCCAGTGAGATGTCTGTACACTCATTGGTGTCTCTCAGTCCATCTCTCAGGGAGATATCTGTACACTGACTGGTATCTCAAAGTCCTCTCTCTCTCAGGGAGATATCTGTACACTGACTGGTGTCTCTCAGTCCCTCTCTCTCACAGGGAGGTTTCTGTACACTGACTGGTGTCCCTCAGTCCCTCTCTCAAAGGGAGATATCTGTACACTGACTGGTGTCTCTCAGTCCCTCTATCTCAGGGAGATATCTGTACACTGAATGGTGTCTCTCAGTCTCTCTCTCTCAGGGAGATATCTGTACACTGACTGGTGTCTCTTATTCCCCTATCTCTCAGCGAGACATCTCAACACTGACTCGTGTCTCTCAGTCCCTCTCTCTCTCAGGGAGATATCTGTACACTGACTGGTGACTCTCAGTCACTCTATCTCAGGGAGATATCTGTAAACTGACTTTTGTCTCTCATTCCCATCTCTCTTAGGGAGATAGATATCTGTACACTGACTGCTGTCTCTCAGTCCCTTTCTCTCTCACGGAGATATTTGTACACTGACTGGTGTCTCTCAGTCCCCTGTCTCTGAGGGAGATATCTGTACACTGACTGGTGTCTCTCAGTCCCCTCTCTCTCAGGGAGATATCTGTACACTGACTGGTGACACTCAGTCCCCTCTCTCTCTCAGGGAGATATCTGTACACTGACTGGTGTCTCTCAGTCTCTCTCTCTCTCAGGGAGATATCTGAACACTGACTGGTGTCTCTCAGTCACCTCTCTCTCAGGGAGATATCTGTACACTGACTGGTGTCTCTCAGTCTCTCTCTCTCAGGGAGATATCTGTATACTGACTGGTGTCTCTCAGTCCCTCTATCTCAGGGAGATATCTGTACAATAACTGGTGTTTCTCAGTCCCCTGTCTCTCAGGGAGATATGTTTACACTGAATGGTGTCTCTCAGTCCCTTCTCTCAGCGAGATGTCTGTACACTGACTGGTGTCTCTCAGTCCCTCTCTCTCAGGGAGATATCTGTACACTGACTCGTGTCTCTCAGTCCCTCTATCTCAGGGAGATATCTGTACAAAACCTGGTGTCTCTCAGTCCCTCTCTCTCAGGGAGATATCTGTACTGTGACTGGTGCCTCTCAGTCCCTCTCTCTCAGGTAGATATCTATAACTGACTGTGTCTCTCAGAACCTCTCTCTCAGGGATGTATCTGTAAACTGACTGGTGTCTCTCAGTCCCCTCTCTCTCTCAGTGATATACCTGTACACTGACTGGTGTCTCTCAGTCTCTCTCTCTCAGGGAGATATCTGTTCACTGACTGATGTCTCTCATTCCCCTCTCTCTCAGGGAGATATCTGTACACTGACTGGTGTTTCTCAGTCCCCCCTCTCTCTCAGGGAGATATCTGTACACTGACTGGTGTCTCTCAGTCCCTGTCTCTCAGGGAGATATCTGTACACTGACTGGAGTCTCTCAGTCCCCTCTCTCTCAGGGAGATATCTGTACACAGACTACTGTCCCTCAGACCCTCTCTCTCCTGGAGATATCTGTTCACTGACTGGTATCTCTCAGTCCTCTCTCTCAGTGAGATATCTGTGCACTGACTGGTTTCTCTCAGTCCCTCTCTCTCTCAGGGAGATATCTGTACACTGACTGGTGTCTCTCAGTCCCTCTCTCTCTCAGGGAGATATCTGTACACTGACTGGTGTCTCTCAAACACTGTCTCACCTGGAGATATCTGTACACTGACTGGTGTCTCTCAGTCCAGTCTCTCTCAGGGAGATATCTGTACACGGACTGGTGTCTCTCATTCCATCTCTCTCTCAGGGAGATATCTGTACACTGACTGGTGTCTCGAAAACACTGTCTCACCTGGAGATATCTGTACACTGACTGGTGTCTCTCAGTCCAGTCTCTCTCAGGGAGATATCTGTACACGGACTAGTATCTCTCAGTCCACTGACTGTTGTCTCCCCCTCCCCTCTCTCTCAGGGTGATATCTGTACACTCACTGGTGTCTCTCAGTCCCTCTCTCTCTCTCTCAGGGAGATATCTGTACACTGACTGGTGTCTCTCATTCCATCTCTCTCTCAGTTAAATATCTGTACACTGACTGGTGTTTCTCAGTCCCTCTATCTCAGGGAGATATCTGTACACTGACTGGTTTCTCTCAAACCCTCTCTCTCCTAGAGATATCTGTACACTGACTGGTGTCTCTCAGTCCCCTCTCTCTCAGGGAGATATCTGTACACTGACTGGTGTCTCTCAGTCCCCTCTCTCTCAGGGAGATATCTGTACTCGGACTACTATCTCTCAGTTCCTTCTCTCTCTGGGAGAGATCTGTAAACTGACTGGTGTCTCTCAGTCCCTCTCTCTCAGGGAGATATCTGTACACTGACTGGTGTCTCTCAATCCCCTCTCTCTCGGAGAGATATCTGCACACTGACTGTTGTCTCCCCTTCCCCTCTCTCTCAGGGTGATATCTGTAAACTGACTGGTGTCTCTCAGTCCCTCTCTCTCTCAGGGAGATATCTGTATACTGACTGGTGTCTCTCAGTCCCCTCTCTCTTGCAGGGAGCGATCTGTACACTGACAAGTGTCTCTCAGACCCCTCTCTCTCAGGGAGATATTTGTACACGGATTAGTATCTCTCAGTCCCCACTCTCTCAGGGAGATATCTGTACACTGACTGGTGTCTCTCAATCCCCTCTCTCTCTGAGAGATATCTGCACACTGACTGTTGTCTCCCCTTCCCCTCTCTCTCAGGGTGATATCTGTAAACTGACTGGTGTCTCTCAGTCCCTCTCTCTCTCAGGGAGATATCTGTACACTGACTGGTGTCTCCCAGTCCTCTCTCTCAGGGAGATATCTGTACACTGACTGGTGTCTCTCAAACACTCTCTCTCCTGGAGATATCTGTACACTGACTGGTGTCTCTCAGTCCCCACTCTCACAGGGAGATATCTGTACTCGGACTAGTATCTCTCAGTCCCCACTCTCTCAGGGAGATATCTGTACACTGACTGGTGTCCCTCAGTCCCCTCTCTCACAGGGAGATATCTGTACACTGACTGGTGTCTCTCAGTCCCCTCTCTCTTGCAGGCCGCGATCTGTACACTGACAGATGTCTCTCAGTCCCCTCTCTCCAAGGGAGATATCTGTACACGGACTAGTATCTCTCAGTCTCTCTCTCTCAGGGAGATATCTGTACACTGACTGGTGTCTCTCAGTCCCTCTCTCTCAGGGATATATCTGTACACTGACTGGTGTCTCTCAGTAACCTCTCTCTCAGTGAGGTATCTGTACACTGACTGGTGTCTCTCAGTCCCTCTCTCTCAGGGAGATAACTGTACACTGTGTGGTCTCTCTCAATCCCTGTCTTTCAGGGAGATATCTGTACACTGACTTTTGTCTCTCATTCCCATCTCTCTTAGGGAGATAGATATCTGTACACTGACTGCTGTCTCTCAGTCCCTTTCTCTCTCAGGGAGATATCTGTACACTGACTGGTGTCTCTCAGTCCCTCTCTCTCAAGGAGATATCTGTACACTGACTGGTGTCTCTCAGTCCCTTTCTCTCTCAGGGAGATATCTGTACACTGACTGGTGTCTCTCAGTCCCTCTCTCTCAGGGAGATATCTGTACACTGACTGGTGTCTCTCAGTCCCTCTCTCTCAGGGAGATATCTGTACACTGACTGGTGTCTCTCAGTCCCCTCTCTCTCTCAGGGAGATATCTGTACACTGACTGGTGTCTCTCAGTCCCCTCTCTCTCTCAGGGAGATATCTGTACACTGACTGGTGTCTCTCAGTCCCCTCTCTATCTCAGGGAGATATCTGTACAAAACCTGGTGTCTCTCAGTCCCCTCTCTCTCTCAGGGAGATATCTGTACAGTGACTGGTGCCTCTCAGTCCCTCTCTCTCAGGTAGATATCTATAACTGACTGTGTCTCTCAGACCCTCTCTCTCAGGGATGTATCTGTAAACTGACTGGTGTCTCTCAATCCCTCTCTCTCAGTGATATACCTGTACACTAACTGGTGGCTCTTAGTCCCTCTCTCTCAGGGAGATATCTGTACACTGACTGCTGTCCCTCAGACCCTCTCTCTCCTGGAGATATCTGTTCACTGACTGGTATCTCTCATTCCGCTCTCTATCTGGGAGAGATCTGTACACTGACTGGTGTCTCTCAGTCCCTCTCTCTCAGGGAGTTACCTGTACACTGACTGCTGTCTCTCAGTCCCTCTCTCTCAGGGAGATATCTGCACACTGACTGGTGTCTCTCAGTCCTCTCTCTCAGTGAGATATCTGTGCACTGACTGGTTTCTCTCAGTCCCACTCTCTCTCAGGGAGATATCTGTACACTGACTGGTGTCTCTCAGTCCAGTCTCTCTCAGGGAGATATCTGTACACGGACTAGTATCTCTCAGTCCACTGACTGTTGTCTCCCCCTCCCCTCTCTCTCAGGGTGATATCTGTACACTGACTGGTGTCTCTCAGTCCCTCTCTCTCTCAGGGAGATATCTGTACTCGGACTACTATCTCTCAGTTCCTTCTCTCTCTGGGAGAGATCTCTAAACTGACTGGTGTCTCTCAGTCCCTCTCTCTCTCAGGGAGATAACTGTACACTGACTGGTGTCTCTCAGTCCCCTCTCTCTCAGAGAGATATCTGCACACTGACTGTTGTCTCCCTCTCCCCTCTCTCTCAGGGTGATATCTGTAAACTGACTGGTGTCTCTCAGTCCCTCTCTCTCTCAGGGAGATATCTGCACACTGACTGGTGTCTCTCAGTCCTCTCTCTCAGGGAGCGATCTGTACACTGACTGGTGTCTCTCAAACACTCTCTCTCTTGGAGATATCTGTACACTGACTGGTGTCTCTCAGTACAGTCTCTCTCAGGGAGATAGCTGTACACGGACTAGTATCTCTCAGTCCCCTCTCTCTCTGGGAGAGATCTGTACACTGACTGGTGTCTCTCAGTCCCCTCTCTCTCAGGGAGATATCTCTACACAGACTGGTTTCTCTCAAACCCTCTCTCTCCTGGAGATATCTATACACTGACTGGTGTCTCTCAGTCCCCTCTCTCACAGGGAGATATCTGTACTCTGACTAGTATCTCTCAGTCCCCTCTCTCACAGGGAGATATCTGTACACTGACTGGTGTCTCTCAGTTCCCTCACTCTTGCAGGTCGCGATCTGTACACTGACAGGTGTCTCTCAGTCCCCTCTCTCTCAGGGAGATATCTGTACACTGACTAGTATCTCTCAGTCTCTCTCTCTCAGGGAAAAATCTGTACACTGACTGGTGTCTCTCAGTAACCTCTCTCTCTCAGGGAGATATCTGTACACTGACTGGTGTCTCTCAGTCCCTCTCTCTCAGGGAGATAACTGTACACTGAGTGGTCTCTCTCAATCCCTGTCTCTCAGGGAGATATCTGTACACTGACTGGTGTCACTCAGTCACTCTCTCTCAGGGAGATATCTGTAAACAGACTTTTGTCTCTCATTCCCATCTCTCTTAGGGAGATAGATATCTGTACACTGACTGCTGTCTCTCAGTCCCTTTCTCTCTCACGGAGATATTTGTACACTGACAGGTGTCTCTCAGTCCCCTCTCTCTCAGGGAGATATCTGTACACTGACTGGTGACACTCAGTCTCCTCTCTCTCTCAGGGAGATATCTGTACACTGACTGGTGTCTCTCAGTCTCTCTCTTACAGGGAGATATCTGTACACTGACTGGTGTCTCTCAGTCCCCTCTCTCTCAGGGAGTTATCTGTACACTGACTGGTGACACTCAGTCCCCTCTCTCTCTCAGGGAGATAACTGTACACTGAGTGGTCTCTCTCAATCCCTGTCTCTCAGGGAGATATCTGTACACTGACTGGTGTCTCTCAGTCCCTCTCTCTCAGGGAGATATCTGTACACTGACTGGTGTCTCTCAGTCCATCTCCATCAGGGAGATATCTGTACAATAACTGGTGTTTCTCAGTCCCCTGTCTCTCAGGGAGATATCTGTACACTGAATGGTGTCTCTCAGTCCCTTCTCTCAGCGAGATGTCTGTACACTGACTGGTGTCTCTCAGTCCCTCTCTCTCTCAGCGAGATGTCTGTACACTGACTGGTGTCTCTCAATCCCTCTCTCTCTCAGGGAAATATCTGTAAACTGACTGGTGTCTCTCAGTCCCCTCTCTCTCAGGGAGGTATCTGTACACTGACTGGTGTCTCTCAGTCCCTCTCTCTCAGGGAGATGTCTGTACACTCATTGGTGTCTCTCAGTCCATCTCTCAGGGAGATATCTGTACACTCACTGGTATCTCAAAGTCCTCTCTCTCTCAGGGAGATCTCTGAACACTGACTGGTGTCTCTTAGTCCCTCTCTCTCAGGGAGATATCTGTACACAGACTGGTGTCTCTCAGTCCCTCTCTCTCTCAGGGAGATATCTGTACACTGACTGGTGTCTCTCAGTCCCTCTCCATCAGGGAGATATCTGTACAATAACTGGTGTTTCTCAGTCCCCTGTCTCTCAGGGAGATATCTGTACACTGAATGGTGTCTCTCAGTCCCTTCTCTCAGCGAGATGTCTGTACACTGACTGGTGTCTCTCAGTCCCTTCTCTCAGCGAGATGTCTGTACACTGACTGGTGTCTCTCAATCCCTCTCTCTCTCAGGGAGATATCTGTACACTGACTGGTGTCTCTCAGTCCCCTCTCTCTCAGGGAGGTATCTGTACACTGACTGGTGTCTCTCAGTCCCTCTCTCTCAGGGAGATGTCTGTACACTCATTGGTGTCTCTCAGTCAATCTCTCAGGGAGATATCTGTACACTCACTGGTATCTCAAAGTCCTCTCTCTCTCAGGGAGATATCTGTACACTGACTGGTGTCTCTCAGTCCCTCTCTCTCTCAGGGAGATATCTGTACACTGACTGGTGTCTCTCAGTCCCTCTCTCTCTCAGGGAGATATCTGTACACTGACTGGTGTTTCTCAATCCCTTTCTCACAGGGAGGTTTCTGTACACTGACTGGTGCCTCTCAGTCCCTCTCTCTCAGGTAGATATCTATAACTGACTGTGTCTCTCAGACCCTCTCTCTCAGGGATGTATCTGTAAACAGACTGGTGTCTCTCAATCCCTCTCTCTCTGTGATATACCTGTACACTAACTGGTGGCTCTTAGTCCCTCTCTCTCAGGGAGATATCTGTACACTGACTGCTGTCCCTCAGACCCTCTCTCTCCTGGAGATATCTGTACACTGACTGATGTCTCTCATTCCCCTCTCTATCTGGGAGAGATCTATACACTGACTGGTGTCTCTCAGTCCCTCTCTCTCTCAGGGAGATATCTGTACACTGACTGGTGTCTCTCAGTCCCTCTCTCTCAGGGAGTTATCTGTACACTGACTGCCGTCTCTCAGTCCCTCTCTCTCAGGGAGATATCTGTACACTGACTGGTGTCTCTCAGTCCCTCTCTCTCAGGGAGATATCTGCACACTGACTGGTGTCTCTCAGTCCTCTCTCTCAGTGAGATATCTGTACACTGACTGGTGTCTCTCAGTCCCCTCTCTCTCAGGGAGATATCTGTACACTGACTGGTGTCTCTCAGTCCCCTCTCTCTCAGGGAGATATCTGTACACTGACTGGTGTCTCTCAAACACTCTCTCTCCTGGAGATATCTGTACACTGACTGGTGTCTCTCAAACACTCTCTCTCCTGGAGATATCTGTACACTGACTGGTGTCTCTCAGTCCAGTCTCTCTCAGGGAGATATCTGTACACGGACTAGTATCTCTCAGTCCACTGACTGTTGTCTCACCCTCCCCTCTCTCTCAGGGTGATATCTGTACACTGACTGGTGTCTCTCAGTCCCTCTCTCTCTCTGGGAGATATTTGTACACTGACTGGTGTCTCTCAGTCCTCTCATTCAGTGAGATATCTGTACACTGCCTGGTGTTTCTCAGTCCCCTGTCTCTCAGGGAGATATCTGTTCACTGACTGGTTTCTCTAAGTCCCTCTCTCTCTCAGGAAGATATTTGTACACTGACTGGTGTCTCTCAGTCCTCTCATTCAGTGAGATATCTGTACACTGCCTGGTGTTTCTCAGTCCCCTGTCTCTCAGGGAGATATCTGTGCACTGACTGGTTTCTCTCAGTCCCCTCTCTCTCAGGGAGATATCTGTACACTGACTGGTGTTTCTCAGTCCCTCTATCTCAGGGAGATATCTCTATACTGACTGGTTTCTCTCAAACCCTCTCTCTCCTGGAGATATCTGTACACTGACTGGTGTCTCTCAGTCCCTCTCTCTCTCAGGGAGATATCTGTACACTGACTGGTGTCTCTCATTCCATCTCTCTCTCAATTAAATAGCTGTACACTGACTGGTGTTTCTCAGTCCCTCTATCTCAGGGAGATATCTCTACACTGACTGGTTTCTCTCAAACCCTCTCTCTCCTGGAGATATCTGTACACTGACTGGTGTCTCTCAGTCCCCTCTCTCTCAGGGAGATATCTGTACACTGACTGGTGTCTCTCAGTCCCCTCTCTCTCAGGGAGATATCTGTACTCGGACTACTATCTCTCAGTTCCTTCTCTCTCTGGGAGAGATCTGTACACTGACTGGTGTCTCTCAGTCCCCTCTCTCTCAGGGAGATATTTGTACACGGACTAGTATCTCTCAGTCCCCACTCTCTCAGGGAGATATCTGTACACTGACTGGTGTCTCTCAATCCCCTCTCTCTCAGGGAGATATCTGCACACTGACTGTTGTCGCTCAGTCCTCTCTCTCAGTGAGATATCTGTACACTGACTGGTGTCTCTCAGTCCCTCTCTCTCTCAGGGTGATATCTGTACACTGACTGGTGTCTCTCAGTCCCCTCTCTCTCTCAGGGAGATATCTGTACACTGACTGGTGTCTCTCAGTCCCCTCTCTTTCAGGGAGATATCTGTACACTGACTGGTGTCTCTCAGTCCCCTCTCTCTCTCAGGGAGATATCTGTACACTGACTGGTGTCTCTCAGTCCCTTCTCTCAGGGAGATATCTGTACACTGACTGGTGTCTCTCAGTCCCTCTCTCTCTCAGCGAGATGTCTGTACACTGACTGGTGTCTCTCAGTCCCTCTCTCTCAGGGAGATATCTGTGCACTGACTGGTGTCTCTCAGTCCCTCTCTCTCAGCGAGATATCTGTATACTGACTGGTGTCTCTCAGTCCCGTCTCTCTCAGGGAGATATCTGTACACTGACTGGTGTCTCTCAGTCCCGTCTCTCTCAGGGAGATATCTGTACACTGACTGGTGTCTCTCAGTCCCCTCTCCCAGTGAGATGTCTGTACACTCATTGGTGTCTCTCAGTCCATCTCTCAGGGAGATATCTGTACACTGACTGGTATCTCAAAGTCCTCTCTCTCTCAGGGAGATATCTGTACACTGACTGGTGTCTCTCAGTCCCTCTCTCTCACAGGGAGGTTTCTGTACACTGACTGGTGTCCCTCAGTCCCTCTCTCACAGGGAGATATCTGTACACTGACTGGTGTCTCTCAGTCCCTCTATCTCAGGGAGATATCTGTACACTGAATGGTGTCTCTCAGTCTCTCTCTCTCAGGGAGATATCTGTACACTGACTGGTGTCTCTTATTCCCCTATCTCTCAGCGAGACATCTCAACACTGACTCGTGTCTCTCAGTCCCTCTCTCTCTCAGGGAGATATCTGTACACTGACTGGTGTCTCTCAGTCACTCTATCTCAGGGAGATATCTGTAAACTGACTTTTGTCTCTCATTCCCATCTCTCTTAGGGAGATAGATATCTGTACACTGACTGCTGTCTCTCAGTCCCTTTCTCTCTCACGGAGATATTTGTACACTGACTGGTGTCTCTCAGTCCCCTGTCTCTGAGGGAGATATCTGTACAGTGACTGGTGTCTCTCAGTCCCCTCTCTCTCAGGGAGATATCTGTACACTGACTGGTGACACTCAGTCCCCTCTCTCTCTCAGGGAGATATCTGTACACTGACTGGTGTCTCTCAGTCTCTCTCTCTCTCAGGGAGATATCTGTACACTGACTGGTGTCTCTCAGTCACCTCTCTCTCAGGGAGATATCTGTACACTGACTGGTGTCTCTCAGTCTCTCTCTCTCAGGGAGATATCTGTATACTGACTGGTGTCTCTCAGTCCCTCTATCTCAGGGAGATATCTGTACAATAACTGGTGTTTCTCAGTCCCCTGTCTCTCAGGGAGATATGTTTACACTGAATGGTGTCTCTCAGTCCCCTCTCTCTCAGGGAGATATCTGCACACTGACTGTTGTCGCTCAGTCCTCTCTCTCAGTGAGATATCTGTACACTGACTGGTGTCTCTCAGTCCCTCTCTCTCTCAGGGTGATATCTGTACACTGACTGGTGTCTCTCAGTCCCCTCTCTCTCTCAGGGAGATATCTGTACACTGACTGGTGTCTCTCAGTCCCCTCTCTTTCAGGGAGATATCTGTACACTGACTGGTGTCTCTCAGTCCCCTCTCTCTCTCAGGGAGATATCTGTACACTGACTGGTGTCTCTCAGTCCCTTCTCTCAGCGAGATGTCTGTACACTGACTGGTGTCTCTCAGTCCCTCTCTCTCTCAGCGAGATGTCTGTACACTGACTGGTGTCTCTCAGTCCCTCTCTCTCAGGGAGATATCTGTGCACTGACTGGTGTCTCTCAGTCCCTCTCTCTCAGCGAGATATCTGTACACTGACTGGTGTCTCTCAGTCCCGTCTCTCTCAGGGAGATATCTGTACACTGACTGGTGTCTCTCAGTCCCGTCTCTCTCAGGGAGATATCTGTACACTGACTGGTGTCTCTCAGTTCCCTCTCCCAGTGAGATGTCTGTACACTCATTGGTGTCTCTCAGTCCATCTCTCAGGGAGATATCTGTACACTGACTGGTATCTCAAAGTCCTCTCTCTCTCAGGGAGATATCTGTACACTGACTGGTGTCTCTCAGTCCCTCTCTCTCACAGGGAGGTTTCTGTACACTGACTGGTGTCCCTCAGTCCCTCTCTCACAGGGAGATATCTGTACACTGACTGGTGTCTCTCAGTCCCTCTATCTCAGGGAGATATCTGTACACTGAATGGTGTCTCTCAGTCTCTCTCTCTCAGGGAGATATCTGTACACTGACTGGTGTCTCTTATTCCCCTATCTCTCAGCGAGACATCTCAACACTGACTCGTGTCTCTCAGTCCCTCTCTCTCTCAGGGAGATATCTGTACACTGACTGGTGTCTCTCAGTCACTCTATCTCAGGGAGATATCTGTAAACTGACTTTTGTCTCTCATTCCCATCTCTCTTAGGGAGATAGATATCTGTACACTGACTGCTGTCTCTCAGTCCCTTTCTCTCTCACGGAGATATTTGTACACTGACTGGTGTCTCTCAGTCCCCTGTCTCTGAGGGAGATATCTGTACACTGACTGGTGTCTCTCAGTCCCCTCTCTCTCAGGGAGATATCTGTACACTGACTGGTGACACTCAGTCCCCTCTCTCTCTCAGGGAGATATCTGTACACTGACTGGTGCCTCTCAGTCCCTCTCTCTCAGGTAGATATCTATAACTGACTGTGTCTCTCAGAACCTCTCTCTCAGGGATGTATCTGTAAACTGACTGGTGTCTCTCAGTCCCCTCTCTCTCTCAGTGATATACCTGTACACTGACTGGTGTCTCTCAGTCTCTCTCTCTCAGGGAGATATCTGTTCACTGACTGATGTCTCTCATTCCCCTCTCTCTCAGGGAGATATCTGTACACTGACTGGTGTTTCTCAGTCCCCCCTCTCTCTCAGGGAGATATCTGTACACTGACTGGTGTCTCTCAGTCCCTGTCTCTCAGGGAGATATCTGTACACTGACTGGAGTCTCTCAGTCCCCTCTCTCTCAGGGAGATATCTGTACACAGACTACTGTCCCTCAGACCCTCTCTCTCCTGGAGATATCTGTTCACTGACTGGTATCTCTCAGTCCTCTCTCTCAGTGAGATATCTGTGCACTGACTGGTTTCTCTCAGTCCCTCTCTCTCTCAGGGAGATATCTGTACACTGACTGGTGTCTCTCAGTCCCTCTCTCTCTCAGGGAGATATCTGTACACTGACTGGTGTCTCTCAAACACTGTCTCACCTGGAGATATCTGTACACTGACTGGTGTCTCTCAGTCCAGTCTCTCTCAGGGAGATATCTGTACACGGACTGGTGTCTCTCATTCCATCTCTCTCTCAGGGAGATATCTGTACACTGACTGGTGTCTCGCAAACACTGTCTCACCTGGAGATATCTGTACACTGACTGGTGTCTCTCAGTCCAGTCTCTCTCAGGGAGATATCTGTACACGGACTAGTATCTCTCAGTCCACTGACTGTTGTCTCCCCCTCCCCTCTCTCTCAGGGTGATATCTGTACACTCACTGGTGTCTCTCAGTCCCTCTCTCTCTCTCTCAGGGAGATATCTGTACACTGACTGGTGTCCCACAGTCCTCTCATTCAGTGAGATATCTGTACACTGCCTGGTGTTTCTCAGTCCCCTGTCTCTCAGGGAGATATCTGTGCACTGACTGGTTTCTCTAAGTCCCTCTCTCTCTCAGGGAGATATCTGTACACTGACTGGTGTCTCTCATTCCATCTCTCTCTCAGTTAAATATCTGTACACTGACTGGTGTTTCTCAGTCCCTCTATCTCAGGGAGATATCTGTACACTGACTGGTTTCTCTCAAACCCTCTCTCTCCTAGAGATATCTGTACACTGACTGGTGTCTCTCAGTCCCCTCTCTCTCAGGGAGATATCTGTACTCGGACTACTATCTCTCAGTTCCTTCTCTCTCTGGGAGAGATCTGTAAACTGACTGGTGTCTCTCAGTCCCTCTCTCTCAGGGAGATATCTGTACACTGACTGGTGTCTCTCAATCCCCTCTCTCTCGGAGAGATATCTGCACACTGACTGTTGTCTCCCCCTCCCCTCTCTCTCAGGGTGATATCTGTAAACTGACTGGTGTCTCTCAGTCCCTCTCTCTCTCAGGGAGATATCTGTACACTGACTGGTGTCTCTCAGTCCCCTCTCTCTTGCAGGGAGCGATCTGTACACTGACAAGTGTCTCTCAGTCCCCTCTCTCTCAGGGAGATATTTGTACACGGATTAGTATCTCTCAGTCCCCACTCTCTCAGGGAGATATCTGTACACTGACTGGTGTCTCTCAATCCCCTCTCTCTCTGAGAGATATCTGCACACTGACTGTTGTCTCCCCTTCCCCTCTCTCTCAGGGTGATATCTGTAAACTGACTGGTGTCTCTCAGTCCCTCTCTCTCTCAGGGAGATATCTGTACACTGACTGGTGTCTCCCAGTCCTCTCTCTCAGGGAGATATCTGTACACTGACTGGTGTCTCTCAAACACTCTCTCTCCTGGAGATATCTGTACACTGACTGGTGTCTCTCAGTCCCCTCTCTCACAGGGAGATATCTGTACTCGGACTAGTATCTCTCAGTCCCCACTCTCTCAGGGAGATATCTGTACACTGACTGGTGTCCCTCAGTCCCCTCTCTCACAGGGAGATATCTGTACACTGACTGGTGTCTCTCAGTCCCCTCTCTCTTGCAGGCCGCGATCTGTACACTGACAGGTGTCTCTCAGTCCCCTCTCTCCAAGGGAGATATCTGTACACGGACTAGTATCTCTCAGTCTCTCTCTCTCAGGGAGATATCTGTACACTGACTGGTGTCTCTCAGTCCCTCTCTCTCAGGGATATATCTGTACACTGACTGGTGTCTCTCAGTAACCTCTCTCTCAGTGAGGTATCTGTACACTGACTGGTGTCTCTCAGTCCCTCTCTCTCAGGGAGATAACTGTACACTGTGTGGTCTCTCTCAATCCCTGTCTTTCAGGGAGATATCTGTACACTGACTTTTGTCTCTCATTCCCATCTCTCTTAGGGAGATAGATATCTGTACACTGACTGCTGTCTCTCAGTCCCTTTCTCTCTCAGGGAGATATCTGTACACTGACTGGTGTCTCTCAGTCCCTCTCTCTCAAGGAGATATCTGTACACTGACTGGTGTCTCTCAGTCCCTTTCTCTCTCAGGGAGATATCTGTACACTGACTGGTGTCTCTCAGTCCCTCTCTCTCAGGGAGATATCTGTACACTGACTGGTGTCTCTCAGTCCCTCTCTCTCAGGGAGATATCTGTACACTGACTGGTGTCTCTCAGTCCCCTCTCTCTCTCAGGGAGATATCTGTACACTGACTGGTGTCTCTCAGTCCCCTCTCTCTCTCAGGGAGATATCTGTACACTGACTGGTGTCTCTCAGTCCCCTCTCTATCTCAGGGAGATATCTGTACAAAACCTGGTGTCTCTCAGTCCCCTCTCTCTCTCAGGGAGATATCTGTACAGTGACTGGTGCCTCTCAGTCCCTCTCTCTCAGGTAGATATCTATAACTGACTGTGTCTCTCAGACCCTCTCTCTCAGGGATGTATCTGTAAACTGACTGGTGTCTCTCAATCCCTCTCTCTCAGTGATACACCTGTACACTAACTGGTGGCTCTTAGTCCCTCTCTCTCAGGGAGTTATCTGTACACTGACTGCTGTCCCTCAGACCCTCTCTCTCCTGGAGATATCTGTTCACTGACTGGTATCTCTCATTCCGCTCTCTATCTGGGAGAGATCTGTACACTGACTGCTGTCTCTCAGTCCCTCTCTCTCAGGGAGATATCTGTACACTGACTGGTGTCTCTCAGTCCCTCTCTCTCTCAGGGAGATATCTGTACACTGACTGGTGTCTCTCAGTCCTCTCTCTCAGTGAGATATCTGTGCACTGACTGGTTTCTCTCAGTCCCACTCTCTCTCAGGGAGATGTCTGTACACTGACTGGTGTCTCTCAGTCCAGTCTCTCTCAGGGAGATATCTGTACACGGACTAGTATCTCTCAGTCCACTGACTGTTGTCTCCCCCTCCTCTCTCTCTCAGGGTGATATCTGTACACTGACTGGTGTCTCTCAGTCCCTCTCTCTCTCAGGGAGATATCTGTACTCGGACTACTATCTCTCAGTTCCTTCTCTCTCTGGGAGAGATCTCTAAACTGACTGGTGTCTCTCAGTCCCTCTCTCTCTCAGGGAGATAACTGTACACTGACTGGTGTCTCTCAGTCCCCTCTCTCTCAGAGAGATATCTGCACACTGACTGTTGTCTCCCCCTCCCCTCTCTCTCAGGGTGATATCTGTAAACTGACTGGTGTCTCTCAGTCCCTCTCTCTCTCAGGGAGATATCTGCACACTGACTGGTGTCTCTCAGTCCTCTCTCTCAGGGAGCGATCTGTACACTGACTGGTGTCTCTCAAACACTCTCTCTCCTGGAGATATCTGTACACTGACTGGTGTCTCTCAGTACAGTCTCTCTCAGGGAGATAGCTGTACACGGACTAGTATCTCTCAGTCCCCTCTCTCTCTGGGAGAGATCTGTACACTGACTGGTGTCTCTCAGTCCCCTCTCTCTCAGGGAGATATCTCTACACAGACTGGTTTCTCTCAAACCCTCTCTCTCCTGGAGATATCTATACACTGACTGGTGTCTCTCAGTCCCCTCTCTCACAGGGAGATATCTGTACTCTGACTAGTATCTCTCAGTCCCCACTCTCTCAGGGAGATATCTGTACACTGACTGGTGTCCCTCAGTCCCCTCTCTCACAGGGAGATATCTGTACACTGACTGGTGTCTCTCAGTCCCCTCTCTCTTGCAGGTCGCGATCTGTACACTGACAGGTGTCTCTCAGTCCCCTCTCTCTCAGGGAGATATCTGTACACGGACTAGTATCTCTCAGTCTCTCTCTCTCAGGGAGATATCTGTACACTGACTGGTGTCTCTCAGTCCCTCTCTCTCAGGGAAAAATCTGTACACTGACTGGTGTCTCTCAGTAACCTCTCTCTCTCAGGGAGATATCTGTACACTGACTGGTGTCTCTCAGTCCCTCTCTCTCAGGGAGATAACTGTACACTGAGTGGTCTCTCTCAATCCCTGTCTCTCAGGGAGATATCTGTACACTGACTGGTGTCACTCAGTCACTCTCTCTCAGGGAGATATCTGTAAACAGACTTTTGTCTCTCATTCCCATCTCTCTTAGGGAGATAGATATCTGTACACTGACTGCTGTCTCTCAGTCCCTTTCTCTCTCACGGAGATATTTGTACACTGACAGGTGTCTCTCAGTCCCCTCTCTCTCAGGGAGATATCTGTACACTGACTGGTGACACTCAGTCTCCTCTCTCTCTCAGGGAGATATCTGTACACTGACTGGTGTCTCTCAGTCTCTCTCTTACAGGGAGATATCTGTACACTGACTGGTGTCTCTCAGTCCCCTCTCTCTGAGGGAGATATCTGTACACTGACTGGTGTCTCTCAGTCCCCTCTCTCTCAGGGAGTTATCTGTACACTGACTGGTGACACTCAGTCCCCTCTCTCTCTCAGGGAGATAACTGTACACTGACTGGTGACACTCAGTCCCCTCTCTCTCTCAGGGAGATAACTGTACACTGAGTGGTCTCTCTCAATCCCTGTCTCTCAGGGAGATATCTGTACACTGACTGGTGTCTCTCAGTCCCTCTCTCTCAGGGAGATATCTGTACAATAACTGGTGTTTCTCAGTCCCCTGTCTCTCAGGGAGATATCTGTACACTGAATGGTGTCTCTCAGTCCCTTCACTCAGCGAGATGTCTGTACACTGACTTGTGTCTCTCAGTCCCTCTCTCTCTCAGCGAGATGTCTGTACACTGACTGGTGTCTCTCAATCCCTCTCTCTCTCAGGGAAATATCTGTAAACTGACTGGTGTCTCTCAGTCCCCTCTCTCTCAGGGAGGTATCTGTACACTGACTGGTGTCTCTCAGTCCCTCTCTCTCAGGGAGATGTCTGTACACTCATTGGTGTCTCTCAGTCCATCTCTCAGGGAGATATCTGTACACTCACTGGTATCTCAAAGACCTCTCTCTCTCAGGGAGATCTCTGAACACTGACTCGTGTCTCTTAGTCCCTCTCTCTCAGGGAGATATCTGTACACAGACTGGTGTCTCTCAGTCCCTCTCTCTCTCAGGGAGATATCTGTACACTGACTGGTGTCTCTCAGTCCCTCTCCATCAGGGAGATATCTGTACAATAACTGGTGTTTCTCAGTCCCCTGTCTCTCAGGGAGATATCTGTACACTGAATGGTGTCTCTCAGTCCCTTCTCTCAGCGAGATGTCTGTACACTGACTGGTGTCTCTCAGTCCCTTCTCTCAGCGAGATGTCTGTACACTGACTGGTGTCTCTCAGTCCCTCTCTCTCTCAGCGAGATATCTGTACACTGACTGGTGTCTCTCAGTCCCTCTCTCTCTCAGGGAGATATCTGTACACTGACTGGTGTTTCTCAATCCCTTTCTCACAGGGAGGTTTCTGTACACTGACTGGTGCCTCTCAGTCCCTCTCTCTCAGGTAGATATCTATAACTGACTGTGTCTCTCAGACCCTCTCTCTCAGGGATGTATCTGTAAACAGACTGGTGTCTCTCAATCCCTCTCTCTCTGTGATATACCTGTACACTAACTGGTGGCTCTTAGTCCCTCTCTCTCAGGGAGATATCTGTACACTGACTGCTGTCCCTCAGACCCTCTCTCTCCTGGAGATATCTGTACACTGACTGATGTCTCTCATTCCCCTCTCTATCTGGGAGAGATCTATACACTGACTGGTGTCTCTCAGTCCCTCTCTCTCTCAGGGAGATATCTGTACACTGACTGGTGTCTCTCAGTCCCTCTCTCTCAGGGAGTTATCTGTACACTGACTGCCGTCTCTCAGTCCCTCTCTCTCAGGGAGATATCTGTACACTGACTGGTGTCTCTCAGTCCCTCTCTCTCAGGGAGATATCTGCACACTGACTGGTGTCTCTCAGTCCTCTCTCTCAGTGAGATATCTGTACACTGACTGGTGTCTCTCAGTCCCCTCTCTCTCAGGGAGATATCTGTACACTGACTGGTGTCTCTCAGTCCCCTCTCTCTCAGGGAGATATCTGTACACTGACTGGTGTCTCTCAAACACTCTCTCCTGGAGATATCTGTACACTGACTGGTGTCTCTCAAACACTCTCTCTCCTGGAGATATCTGTACACTGACTGGTGTCTCTCAGTCCAGTCTCTCTCAGGGAGATATCTGTACACGGACTAGTATCTCTCAGTCCACTGACTGTTGTCTCACCCTCCCCTCTCTCTCAGGGTGATATCTGTACACTGACTGGTGTCTCTCAGTCCCTCTCTCTCTCTGGGAGATATTTGTACACTGACTGGTGTCTCTCAGTCCTCTCATTCAGTGAAATATCTGTACACTGCCTGGTGTTTCTCAGTCCCCTGTCTCTCAGGGAGATATCTGTGCACTGACTGGTTTCTCTAAGTCCCTCTCTCTCTCAGGAAGATATTTGTACACTGACTGGTGTCTCTCAGTCCTCTCATTCAGTGAGATATCTGTACACTGCCTGGTGTTTCTCAGTCCCCTGTCTCTCAGGGAGATATCTGTGCACTGACTGGTTTCTCTCAGTCCCCTCTCTCTCAGGGAGATATCTGTACACTGACTGGTGTTTCTCAGTCCCTCTATCTCAGGGAGATATCTCTATACTGACTGGTTTCTCTCAAACCCTCTCTCTCCTGGAGATATCTGTACACTGACTGGTGTCTCTCAGTCCCTCTCTCTCTCAGGGAGATATCTGTACACTGACTGGTGTCTCTCATTCCATCTCTCTCTCAATTAAATAGCTGTAAACTGACTGGTGTTTCTCAGTCCCTCTATCTCAGGGAGATATCTCTACACTGACTGGTTTCTCTCAAACCCTCTCTCTCCTGGAGATATCTGTACACTGACTGGTGTCTCTCAGTCCCCTCTCTCTCAGGGAGATATCTGTACACTGACTGGTGTCTCTCAGTCCCCTCTCTCTCTCAGGGAGATATCTGTACACTGACTGGTGTCTCTCAGTCCCCTCTCTCTCAGGGAGATATCTGTACTCGGACTACTATCTCTCAGTTCCTTCTCTCTCTGGGAGAGATCTGTACACTGACTGGTGTCTCTCAGTCCCCTCTCTCTCAGGGAGATATTTGTACACGGACTAGTATCTCTCAGTCCCCACTCTCTCAGGGAGATATCTGTACACTGACTGGTGTCTCTCAATCCCCTCTCTCTCAGGGAGATATCTGCACACTGACTGTTGTCGCTCAGTCCTCTCTCTCAGTGAGATATCTGTACACTGACTGGTGTCTCTCAGTCCCTCTCTCTCTCAGGGTGATATCTGTACACTGACTGGTGTCTCTCAGTCCCCTCTCTCTCTCAGGGAGATATCTGTACACTGACTGGTGTCTCTCAGTCCCCTCTCTTTCAGGGAGATATCTGTACACTGACTGGTGTCTCTCAGTCCCCTCTCTCTCTCAGGGAGATATCTGTACACTGACTGGTGTCTCTCAGTCCCTTCTCTCAGCGAGATGTCTGTACACTGACTGGTGTCTCTCAGTCCCTCTCTCTCTCAGCGAGATGTCTGTACACTGACTGGTGTCTCTCAGTCCCTCTCTCTCAGGGAGATATCTGTGCACTGACTGGTGTCTCTCAGTCCCTCTCTCTCAGCGAGATATCTGTACACTGACTGGTGTCTCTCAGTCCCGTCTCTCTCAGGGAGATATCTGTACACTGACTGGTGTCTCTCAGTCCCGTCTCTCTCAGGGAGATATCTGTACACTGACTGGTGTCTCTCAGTCCCCTCTCCCAGTGAGATGTCTGTACACTCATTGGTGTCTCTCAGTCCATCTCTCAGGGAGATATCTGTACACTGACTGGTATCTCAAAGTCCTCTCTCTCTCAGGGAGATATCTGTACACTGACTGGTGTCTCTCAGTCCCTCTCTCTCACAGGGAGGTTTCTGTACACTGACTGGTGTCCCTCAGTCCCTCTCTCACAGGGAGATATCTGTACACTGACTGGTGTCTCTCAGTCCCTCTATCTCAGGGAGATATCTGTACACTGAATGGTGTCTCTCAGTCTCTCTCTCTCAGGGAGATATCTGTACACTGACTGGTGTCTCTTATTCCCCTATCTCTCAGCGAGACATCTCAACACTGACTCGTGTCTCTCAGTCCCTCTCTCTCTCAGGGAGATATCTGTACACTGACTGGTGTCTCTCAGTCCCTCTCTCTCAGGGAGATATCTGTACACTGACTGGTGTCACTCAGTCACTCTATCTCAGGGAGATATCTGTAAACTGACTTTTGTCTCTCATTCCCATCTCTCTTAGGGAGATAGATATCTGTACACTGTCTGCTGTCTCTCAGTCCCTTTCTCTCTCACGGAGATATTTGTACACTGACTGGTGTCTCTCAGTCCCCTCTCTCTGAGGGAGATATCTGTACGCTGACTGGTGTCTCTCAGTCCCCTCTCTCTCAGGGAGATATCTGTACACTGACTGGTGACACTCAGTCCCCTCTCTCTCTCAGGGAGATATCTGTACACTGACTGGTGTCTCTCAGTCTCTCTCTCTCTCAGGGTGATATCTGTACACTGACTGGTGTCTCTCAGTCCCCTCTCTCTCAGGGAGATATCTGTACACTGACTGGTGTCTCTCAGTCTCTCTCTCTCAGGGAGATATCTGTATACTGACTGGTGTCTCTCAGTCCCTCTATCTCAGGGAGATATCTGTACAATAACTGTTGTTTCTCAGTCCCCTGTCTCTCAGGGAGATATGTTTACACTGAATGGTGTCTCTCAGTCCCTTCTCTCAGCGAGATGTCTGTACACTGACTGGTGTCTCTCAGTCCCTCTCTCTCAGGGAGATATCTGTACACTGACTGGTGTCTCTCAGTCCCTTCTCTCAGCGAGATGTCTGTACATTGACTGGTGTCTCTCAGTCCCCTCTCTCTCAGGGAGGTACCTGTACACTGACTGGTGTCTCTCAGTCCCCTCTCTCTCTCAGGGAGATATCTGTACACTGACTGGTGTCTCTCAGACTCTCTCTCTCTCTGGCAAATAACTGTACAGTGACTGGTGTCTCTCACTCCCTCTATCTCAGGGAGATATCTGTACAAAACCTGGTGTCTCTCAGTCCCTCTCTCTCAGGGAGATATCTGTACTGTGACTGGTGCCTCTCAGTCCCTCTCTCTCAGGTAGATATCTATAACTGACTGTGTCTCTCAGAACCTCTCTCTCAGGGATGTATCTGTAAACTGACTGGTGTCTCTCAGTCCCCTCTCTCTCTCAGTGATATACCTGTACACTGACTGGTGTCTCTCAGTCTCTCTCTCTCAGGGAGATATCTGTTCACTGACTGATGTCTCTCATTCCCCTCTCTCTCAGGGAGATATCTGTACACTGACTGGTGTTTCTCAGTCCCCCCTCTCTCTCAGGGAGATATCTGTACACTGACTGGTGTCTCTCAGTCCCTGTCTCTCAGGGAGATATCTGTACACTGACTGGAGTCTCTCAGTCCCCTCTCTCTCAGGGAGATATCTGTACACAGACTGCTGTCCCTCAGACCCTCTCTCTCCTGGAGATATCTGTTCACTGACTGGTATCTCTCAGTCCTCTCTCTCAGTGAGATATCTGTGCACTGACTGGTTTCTCTCAGTCCCTCTCTCTCTCAGGGAGATATCTGTACACTGACTGGTGTCTCTCAGTCCCTCTCTCTCTCAGGGAGATATCTGTACACTGACTGGTGTCTCTCAAACTCTGTCTCACCTGGAGATATCTGTACACTGACTGGTGTCTCTCAGTCCAGTCTCTCTCAGGGAGATATCTGTACACGGACTGGTGTCTCTCATTCCATCTCTCTCTCAGGGAGATATCTGTACACTGACTGGTGTCTCTCAAACACTGTCTCACCTGGAGATATCTGTACACTGACTGGTGTCTCTCAGTCCAGTCTCTCTCAGGGAGATATCTGTACATGGACTAGTATCTCTCAGTCCACTGACTGTTGTCTCCCCCTCCCCTCTCTCTCAGGGTGATATCTGTACACTCACTGGTGTCTCTCAGTCCCTCTCTCTCTCTCTCAGGGAGATATCTGTACACTGACTGGTGTCCCTCAGTCCTCTCATTCAGTGAGATATCTGTACACTGCCTGGTGTTTCTCAGTCCCCTGTCTCTCAGGGAGATATCTGTGCACTGACTGGTTTCTCTCAGTCCCTCTCTCTCTCAGGGAGATATCTGTACACTGACTGGTGTCTCTCATTCCATCTCTCTCTCAGTTAAATATCTGTACACTGACTGGTGTTTCTCAGTCCCTCTATCTCAGGGAGATATCTGTACACTGACTGGTTTCTCTCAAACCCTCTCTCTCCTAGAGATATCTGTACACTGACTGGTGTCTCTCAGTCCCCTCTCTCTCAGGGAGATATCTGTACTCGGACTACTATCTCTCAGTTCCTTCTCTCTCTGGGAGAGATCTGTAAACTGACTGGTGTCTCTCAGTCCCTCTCTCTCAGGGAGATATCTGTACACTGACTGGTGTCTCTCAATCCCCTCTCTCTCGGAGAGATATCTGCACACTGACTGTTGTCTCCCCCTCCCCTCTCTCTCAGGGTGATATCTGTAAACTGACTGGTGTCTCTCAGTCCCTCTCTCTCTCAGGGAGATATCTGTACACTGACTCGTGTCTCTCAGTCCCCTCTCTCTTGCAGGGAGCGATCTGTACACTGACAAGTGTCTCTCAGTCCCCTCTCTCTCAGGGAGATATTTGTACACGGATTAGTATCTCTCAGTCCCCACTCTCTCAGGGAGATATCTGTACACTGACTGGTGTCTCTCAATCCCCTCTCTCTCTTAGAGATATCTGCACACTGACTGTTGTCTCCCCTTCCCCTCTCTCTCAGGGTGATATCTGTAAACTGACTGGTGTCTCTCAGTCCCTCTCTCTCTCAGGGAGATATCTGTACACTGACTGGTGTCTCCCAGTCCTCTCTCTCAGGGAGATATCTGTACACTGACTGGTGTCTCTCAAACACTCTCTCTCCTGGAGATATCTGTACACTGACTGGTGTCTCTCAGTCCCCTCTCTCACAGGGAGATATCTGTACTCGGACTAGTATCTCTCAGTCCCCACTCTCTCAGGGAGATATCTGTACACTGACTGGTGTCCCTCAGTCCCCTCTCTCACAGGGAGATATCTGTACACTGACTGGTGTCTCTCAGTCCCCTCTCTCTTGCAGGCCGCGATCTGTACACTGACAGGTGTCTCTCAGTCCCCTCTCTCCAAGGGAGATATCTGTACACGGACTAGTATCTCTCAGTCTCTCTCTCTCAGGGAGATATCTGTACACTGACTGGTGTCTCTCAGTCCCTCTCTCTCAGGGATATATCTGTACACTGACTGGTGTCTCTCAGTAACCTCTCTCTCAGTGAGGTATCTGTACACTGACTGGTGTCTCTCAGTCCCTCTCTCTCAGGGAGATAACTGTACACTGTGTGGTCTCTCTCAATCCCTGTCTTTCAGGGAGATATCTGTACACTGACTTTTGTCTCTCATTCCCATCTCTCTTAGGGAGATAGATATCTGTACACTGACTGCTGTCTCTCAGTCCCTTTCTCTCTCAGGGAGATATCTGTACACTGACTGGTGTCTCTCAGTCCCTCTCTCTCAAGGAGATATCTGTACACTGACTGGTGTCTCTCAGTCCCTTTCTCTCTCAGGGAGATATCTGTACACTGACTGGTGTCTCTCAGTCCCTCTCTCTCAGGGAGATATCTGTACACTGACTGGTGTCTCTCAGTCCCTCTCTCTCAGGGAGATATCTGTACACTGACTGGTGTCTCTCAGTCCCCTCTCTCTCTCAGGGAGATATCTGTACACTGACTGGTGTCTCTCAGTCCCCTCTCTCTCTCAGGGAGATATCTGTACACTGACTGGTGTCTCTCAGTCCCCTCTCTATCTCAGGGAGATATCTGTACAAAACCTGGTGTCTCTCAGTCCCCTCTCTCTCTCAGGGAGATATCTGTACAGTGACTGGTGCCTCTCAGTCCCTCTCTCTCAGGTAGATATCTATAACTGACTGTGTCTCTCAGACCCTCTCTCTCAGGGATGTATCTGTAAACTGACTGGTGTCTCTCAATCCCTCTCTCTCAGTGATACACCTGTACACTAACTGGTGGCTCTTAGTCCCTCTCTCTCAGGGAGTTATCTGTACACTGACTGCTGTCCCTCAGACCCTCTCTCTCCTGGAGATATCTGTTCACTGACTGGTATCTCTCATTCCGCTCTCTATCTGGGAGAGATCTGTACACTGACTGGTGTCTCTCAGTCCCTCTCTCTCAGGGAGTTACCTGTACACTGACTGCTGTCTCTCAGTCCCTCTCTCTCAGGGAGATATCTGTACACTGACTGGTGTCTCTCAGTCCCTCTCTCTCTCAGGGAGATATCTGTACACTGACTGGTGTCTCTCAGTCCTCTCTCTCAGTGAGATATCTGTGCACTGACTGGTTTCTCTCAGTCCCACTCTCTCTCAGGGAGATATCTGTACACTGACTGGTGTCTCTCAGTCCAGTCTCTCTCAGGCAGATATCTGTACACGGACTAGTATCTCTCAGTCCACTGACTGTTGTCTCCCCCTCCTCTCTCTCTCAGGGTGATATCTGTACACTGACTGGTGTCTCTCAGTCCCTCTCTCTCTCAGGGAGATATCTGTACTCGGACTACTATCTCTCAGTTCCTTCTCTCTCTGGGAGAGATCTCTAAACTGACTGGTGTCTCTCAGTCCCTCTCTCTCTCAGGGAGATAACTGTACACTGACTGGTGTCTCTCAGTCCCCTCTCTCTCAGAGAGATATCTGCACACTGACTGTTGTCTCCCCCTCCCCTCTCTCTCAGGGTGATATCTGTAAACTGACTGGTGTCTCTCAGTCCCTCTCTCTCTCAGGGAGATATCTGCACACTGACTGGTGTCTCTCAGTCCTCTCTCTCAGGGAGCGATCTGTACACTGACTGGTGTCTCTCAAACACTCTCTCTCCTGGAGATATCTGTACACTGACTGGTGTCTCTCAGTACAGTCTCTCTCAGGGAGATAGCTGTACACGGACTAGTATCTCTCAGTCCCCTCTCTCTCTGGGAGAGATCTGTACACTGACTGGTGTCTCTCAGTCCCCTCTCTCTCAGGGAGATATCTCTACACAGACTGGTTTCTCTCAAACCCTCTCTCTCCTGGAGATATCTATACACTGACTGGTGTCTCTCAGTCCCCTCTCTCACAGGGAGATATCTGTACTCTGACTAGTATCTCTCAGTCCCCACTCTCTCAGGGAGATATCTGTACACTGACTGGTGTCCCTCAGTCCCCTCTCTCACAGGGAGATATCTGTACACTGACTGGTGTCTCTCAGTCCCCTCTCTCTTGCAGGTCGCGATCTGTACACTGACAGGTGTCTCTCAGTCCCCTCTCTCTCAGGGAGATATCTGTACACGGACTAGTATCTCTCAGTCTCTCTCTCTCAGGGAGATATCTGTACACTGACTGGTGTCTCTCAGTCCCTCTCTCTCAGGGAAAAATCTGTACACTGACTGGTGTCTCTCAGTAACCTCTCTCTCTCAGGGAGATATCTGTACACTGACTGGTGTCTCTCAGTCCCTCTCTCTCAGGGAGATAACTGTACACTGAGTGGTCTCTCTCAATCCCTGTCTCTCAGGGAGATATCTGTACACTGACTGGTGTCACTCAGTCACTCTCTCTCAGGGAGATATCTGTAAACAGACTTTTGTCTCTCATTCCCATCTCTCTTAGGGAGATAGATATCTGTACACTGACTGCTGTCTCTCAGTCCCTTTCTCTCTCACGGAGATATTTGTACACTGACAGGTGTCTCTCAGTCCCCTCTCTCTCAGGGAGATATCTGTACACTGACTGGTGACACTCAGTCTCCTCTCTCTCTCAGGGAGATATCTGTACACTGACTGGTGTCTCTCAGTCTCTCTCTTACAGGGAGATATCTGTACACTGACTGGTGTCTCTCAGTCCCCTCTCTCTGAGGGAGATATCTGTACACTGACTGGTGTCTCTCAGTCCCCTCTCTCTCAGGGAGTTATCTGTACACTGACTGGTGACACTCAGTCCCCTCTCTCTCTCAGGGAGATAACTGTACACTGACTGGTGACACTCAGTCCCCTCTCTCTCTCAGGGAGATAACTGTACACTGAGTGGTCTCTCTCAATCCCTGTCTCTCAGGGAGATATCTGTACACTGACTGGTGTCTCTCAGTCCCTCTCTCTCAGGGAGATATCTGTACAATAACTGGTGTTTCTCAGTCCCCTGTCTCTCAGGGAGATATCTGTACACTGAATGGTGTCTCTCAGTCCCTTCACTCAGCGAGATGTCTGTACACTGACTTGTGTCTCTCAGTCCCTCTCTCTCTCAGCGAGATGTCTGTACACTGACTGGTGTCTCTCAATCCCTCTCTCTCTCAGGGAAATATCTGTAAACTGACTGGTGTCTCTCAGTCCCCTCTCTCTCAGGGAGGTATCTGTACACTGACTGGTGTCTCTCAGTCCCTCTCTCTCAGGGAGATGTCTGTACACTCATTGGTGTCTCTCAGTCCATCTCTCAGGGAGATATCTGTACACTCACTGGTATCTCAAAGACCTCTCTCTCTCAGGGAGATCTCTGAACACTGACTCGTGTCTCTTAGTCCCTCTCTCTCAGGGAGATATCTGTACACAGACTGGTGTCTCTCAGTCCCTCTCTCTCTCAGGGAGATATCTGTACACTGACTGGTGTCTCTCAGTCCCTCTCCATCAGGGAGATATCTGTACAATAACTGGTGTTTCTCAGTCCCCTGTCTCTCAGGGAGATATCTGTACACTGAATGGTGTCTCTCAGTCCCTTCTCTCAGCGAGATGTCTGTACACTGACTGGTGTCTCTCAGTCCCTTCTCTCAGCGAGATGTCTGTACACTGACTGGTGTCTCTCAGTCCCTCTCTCTCTCAGCGAGATATCTGTACACTGACTGGTGTCTCTCAGTCCCTCTCTCTCTCAGGGAGATATCTGTACACTGACTGGTGTTTCTCAATCCCTTTCTCACAGGGAGGTTTCTGTACACTGACTGGTGCCTCTCAGTCCCTCTCTCTCAGGTAGATATCTATAACTGACTGTGTCTCTCAGACCCTCTCTCTCAGGGATGTATCTGTAAACAGACTGGTGTCTCTCAATCCCTCTCTCTCTGTGATATACCTGTACACTAACTGGTGGCTCTTAGTCCCTCTCTCTCAGGGAGATATCTGTACACTGACTGCTGTCCCTCAGACCCTCTCTCTCCTGGAGATATCTGTACACTGACTGATGTCTCTCATTCCCCTCTCTATCTGGGAGAGATCTATACACTGACTGGTGTCTCTCAGTCCCTCTCTCTCTCAGGGAGATATCTGTACACTGACTGGTGTCTCTCAGTCCCTCTCTCTCAGGGAGTTATCTGTACACTGACTGCCGTCTCTCAGTCCCTCTCTCTCAGGGAGATATCTGTACACTGACTGGTGTCTCTCAGTCCCTCTCTCTCAGGGAGATATCTGCACACTGACTGGTGTCTCTCAGTCCTCTCTCTCAGTGAGATATCTGTACACTGACTGGTGTCTCTCAGTCCCCTCTCTCTCTCAGGGAGATATCTGTACACTGACTGGTGTCTCTCAGTCCCTCTCCATCAGGGAGATATCTGTACAATAACTGGTGTTTCTCAGTCCCCTGTCTCTCAGGGAGATATCTGTACACTGAATGGTGTCTCTCAGTCCCTTCTCTCAGCGAGATGTCTGTACACTGACTGGTGTCTCTCAGTCCCTTCTCTCAGCGAGATGTCTGTACACTGACTGGTGTCTCTCAGTCCCTCTCTCTCTCAGCGAGATATCTGTACACTGACTGGTGTCTCTCAGTCCCTCTCTCTCTCAGGGAGATATCTGTACACTGACTGGTGTTTCTCAATCCCTTTCTCACAGGGAGGTTTCTGTACACTGACTGGTGCCTCTCAGTCCCTCTCTCTCAGGTAGATATCTATAACTGACTGTGTCTCTCAGACCCTCTCTCTCAGGGATGTATCTGTAAACAGACTGGTGTCTCTCAATCCCTCTCTCTCTGTGATATACCTGTACACTAACTGGTGGCTCTTAGTCCCTCTCTCTCAGGGAGATATCTGTACACTGACTGCTGTCCCTCAGACCCTCTCTCTCCTGGAGATATCTGTACACTGACTGATGTCTCTCATTCCCCTCTCTATCTGGGAGAGATCTATACACTGACTGGTGTCTCTCAGTCCCTCTCTCTCTCAGGGAGATATCTGTACACTGACTGGTGTCTCTCAGTCCCTCTCTCTCAGGGAGTTATCTGTACACTGACTGCCGTCTCTCAGTCCCTCTCTCTCAGGGAGATATCTGTACACTGACTGGTGTCTCTCAGTCCCTCTCTCTCAGGGAGATATCTGCACACTGACTGGTGTCTCTCAGTCCTCTCTCTCAGTGAGATATCTGTACACTGACTGGTGTCTCTCAGTCCCCTCTCTCTCAGGGAGATATCTGTACACTGACTGGTGTCTCTCAGTCCAGTCTCTCTCAGGCAGATATCTGTACACGGACTAGTATCTCTCAGTCCACTGACTGTTGTCTCCCCCTCCTCTCTCTCTCAGGGTGATATCTGTACACTGACTGGTGTCTCTCAGTCCCTCTCTCTCTCAGGGAGATATCTGTACTCGGACTACTATCTCTCAGTTCCTTCTCTCTCTGGGAGAGATCTCTAAACTGACTGGTGTCTCTCAGTCCCTCTCTCTCTCAGGGAGATAACTGTACACTGACTGGTGTCTCTCAGTCCCCTCTCTCTCAGAGAGATATCTGCACACTGACTGTTGTCTCCCCCTCCCCTCTCTCTCAGGGTGATATCTGTAAACTGACTGGTGTCTCTCAGTCCCTCTCTCTCTCAGGGAGATATCTGCACACTGACTGGTGTCTCTCAGTCCTCTCTCTCAGGGAGCGATCTGTACACTGACTGGTGTCTCTCAAACACTCTCTCTCCTGGAGATATCTGTACACTGACTGGTGTCTCTCAGTACAGTCTCTCTCAGGGAGATAGCTGTACACGGACTAGTATCTCTCAGTCCCCTCTCTCTCTGGGAGAGATCTGTACACTGACTGGTGTCTCTCAGTCCCCTCTCTCTCAGGGAGATATCTCTACACAGACTGGTTTCTCTCAAACCCTCTCTCTCCTGGAGATATCTATACACTGACTGGTGTCTCTCAGTCCCCTCTCTCACAGGGAGATATCTGTACTCTGACTAGTATCTCTCAGTCCCCACTCTCTCAGGGAGATATCTGTACACTGACTGGTGTCCCTCAGTCCCCTCTCTCACAGGGAGATATCTGTACACTGACTGGTGTCTCTCAGTCCCCTCTCTCTTGCAGGTCGCGATCTGTACACTGACAGGTGTCTCTCAGTCCCCTCTCTCTCAGGGAGATATCTGTACACGGACTAGTATCTCTCAGTCTCTCTCTCTCAGGGAGATATCTGTACACTGACTGGTGTCTCTCAGTCCCTCTCTCTCAGGGAAAAATCTGTACACTGACTGGTGTCTCTCAGTAACCTCTCTCTCTCAGGGAGATATCTGTACACTGACTGGTGTCTCTCAGTCCCTCTCTCTCAGGGAGATAACTGTACACTGAGTGGTCTCTCTCAATCCCTGTCTCTCAGGGAGATATCTGTACACTGACTGGTGTCACTCAGTCACTCTCTCTCAGGGAGATATCTGTAAACAGACTTTTGTCTCTCATTCCCATCTCTCTTAGGGAGATAGATATCTGTACACTGACTGCTGTCTCTCAGTCCCTTTCTCTCTCACGGAGATATTTGTACACTGACAGGTGTCTCTCAGTCCCCTCTCTCTCAGGGAGATATCTGTACACTGACTGGTGACACTCAGTCTCCTCTCTCTCTCAGGGAGATATCTGTACACTGACTGGTGTCTCTCAGTCTCTCTCTTACAGGGAGATATCTGTACACTGACTGGTGTCTCTCAGTCCCCTCTCTCTGAGGGAGATATCTGTACACTGACTGGTGTCTCTCAGTCCCCTCTCTCTCAGGGAGTTATCTGTACACTGACTGGTGACACTCAGTCCCCTCTCTCTCTCAGGGAGATAACTGTACACTGACTGGTGACACTCAGTCCCCTCTCTCTCTCAGGGAGATAACTGTACACTGAGTGGTCTCTCTCAATCCCTGTCTCTCAGGGAGATATCTGTACACTGACTGGTGTCTCTCAGTCCCTCTCTCTCAGGGAGATATCTGTACAATAACTGGTGTTTCTCAGTCCCCTGTCTCTCAGGGAGATATCTGTACACTGAATGGTGTCTCTCAGTCCCTTCACTCAGCGAGATGTCTGTACACTGACTTGTGTCTCTCAGTCCCTCTCTCTCTCAGCGAGATGTCTGTACACTGACTGGTGTCTCTCAATCCCTCTCTCTCTCAGGGAAATATCTGTAAACTGACTGGTGTCTCTCAGTCCCCTCTCTCTCAGGGAGGTATCTGTACACTGACTGGTGTCTCTCAGTCCCTCTCTCTCAGGGAGATGTCTGTACACTCATTGGTGTCTCTCAGTCCATCTCTCAGGGAGATATCTGTACACTCACTGGTATCTCAAAGACCTCTCTCTCTCAGGGAGATCTCTGAACACTGACTCGTGTCTCTTAGTCCCTCTCTCTCAGGGAGATATCTGTACACAGACTGGTGTCTCTCAGTCCCTCTCTCTCTCAGGGAGATATCTGTACACTGACTGGTGTCTCTCAGTCCCTCTCCATCAGGGAGATATCTGTACAATAACTGGTGTTTCTCAGTCCCCTGTCTCTCAGGGAGATATCTGTACACTGAATGGTGTCTCTCAGTCCCTTCTCTCAGCGAGATGTCTGTACACTGACTGGTGTCTCTCAGTCCCTTCTCTCAGCGAGATGTCTGTACACTGACTGGTGTCTCTCAGTCCCTCTCTCTCTCAGCGAGATATCTGTACACTGACTGGTGTCTCTCAGTCCCTCTCTCTCTCAGGGAGATATCTGTACACTGACTGGTGTTTCTCAATCCCTTTCTCACAGGGAGGTTTCTGTACACTGACTGGTGCCTCTCAGTCCCTCTCTCTCAGGTAGATATCTATAACTGACTGTGTCTCTCAGACCCTCTCTCTCAGGGATGTATCTGTAAACAGACTGGTGTCTCTCAATCCCTCTCTCTCTGTGATATACCTGTACACTAACTGGTGGCTCTTAGTCCCTCTCTCTCAGGGAGATATCTGTACACTGACTGCTGTCCCTCAGACCCTCTCTCTCCTGGAGATATCTGTACACTGACTGATGTCTCTCATTCCCCTCTCTATCTGGGAGAGATCTATACACTGACTGGTGTCTCTCAGTCCCTCTCTCTCTCAGGGAGATATCTGTACACTGACTGGTGTCTCTCAGTCCCTCTCTCTCAGGGAGTTATCTGTACACTGACTGCCGTCTCTCAGTCCCTCTCTCTCAGGGAGATATCTGTACACTGACTGGTGTCTCTCAGTCCCTCTCTCTCAGGGAGATATCTGCACACTGACTGGTGTCTCTCAGTCCTCTCTCTCAGTGAGATATCTGTACACTGACTGGTGTCTCTCAGTCCCCTCTCTCTCTCAGGGAGATATCTGTACACTGACTGGTGTCTCTCAGTCCCTCTCCATCAGGGAGATATCTGTACAATAACTGGTGTTTCTCAGTCCCCTGTCTCTCAGGGAGATATCTGTACACTGAATGGTGTCTCTCAGTCCCTTCTCTCAGCGAGATGTCTGTACACTGACTGGTGTCTCTCAGTCCCTTCTCTCAGCGAGATGTCTGTACACTGACTGGTGTCTCTCAGTCCCTCTCTCTCTCAGCGAGATATCTGTACACTGACTGGTGTCTCTCAGTCCCTCTCTCTCTCAGGGAGATATCTGTACACTGACTGGTGTTTCTCAATCCCTTTCTCACAGGGAGGTTTCTGTACACTGACTGGTGCCTCTCAGTCCCTCTCTCTCAGGTAGATATCTATAACTGACTGTGTCTCTCAGACCCTCTCTCTCAGGGATGTATCTGTAAACAGACTGGTGTCTCTCAATCCCTCTCTCTCTGTGATATACCTGTACACTAACTGGTGGCTCTTAGTCCCTCTCTCTCAGGGAGATATCTGTACACTGACTGCTGTCCCTCAGACCCTCTCTCTCCTGGAGATATCTGTACACTGACTGATGTCTCTCATTCCCCTCTCTATCTGGGAGAGATCTATACACTGACTGGTGTCTCTCAGTCCCTCTCTCTCTCAGGGAGATATCTGTACACTGACTGGTGTCTCTCAGTCCCTCTCTCTCAGGGAGTTATCTGTACACTGACTGCCGTCTCTCAGTCCCTCTCTCTCAGGGAGATATCTGTACACTGACTGGTGTCTCTCAGTCCCTCTCTCTCAGGGAGATATCTGCACACTGACTGGTGTCTCTCAGTCCTCTCTCTCAGTGAGATATCTGTACACTGACTGGTGTCTCTCAGTCCCCTCTCTCTCAGGGAGATATCTGTACACTGACTGGTGTCTCTCAGTCCCCTCTCTCTCAGGGAGATATCTGTACACTGACTGGTGTCTCTCAAACACTCTCTCTTGGAGATATCTGTACACTGACTGGTGTCTCTCAAACACTCTCTCTCCTGGAGATATCTGTACACTGACTGGTGTCTCTCAGTCCAGTCTCTCTCAGGGAGATATCTGTACACGGACTAGTATCTCTCAGTCCACTGACTGTTGTCTCACCCTCCCCTCTCTCTCAGGGTGATATCTGTACACTGACTGGTGTCTCTCAGTCCCTCTCTCTCTCTGGGAGATATTTGTACACTGACTGGTGTCTCTCAGTCCTCTCATTCAGTGAGATATCTGTACACTGCCTGGTGTTTCTCAGTCCCCTGTCTCTCAGGGAGATATCTGTGCACTGACTGGTTTCTCTAAGTCCCTCTCTCTCTCAGGAAGATATTTGTACACTGACTGGTGTCTCTCAGTCCTCTCATTCAGTGAGATATCTGTACACTGCCTGGTGTTTCTCAGTCCCCTGTCTCTCAGGGAGATATCTGTGCACTGACTGGTTTCTCTCAGTCCCCTCTCTCTCAGGGAGATATCTGTACACTGACTGGTGTTTCTCAGTCCCTCTATCTCAGGGAGATATCTCTATACTGACTGGTTTCTCTCAAACCCTCTCTCTCCTGGAGATATCTGTACACTGACTGGTGTCTCTCAGTCCCTCTCTCTCTCAGGGAGATATCTGTACACTGACTGGTGTCTCTCATTCCATCTCTCTCTCAATTAAATAGCTGTAAACTGACTGGTGTTTCTCAGTCCCTCTATCTCAGGGAGATATCTCTACACTGACTGGTTTCTCTCAAACCCTCTCTCTCCTGGAGATATCTGTACACTGACTGGTGTCTCTCAGTCCCCTCTCTCTCAGGGAGATATCTGTACACTGACTGGTGTCTCTCAGTCCCCTCTCTCTCTCAGGGAGATATCTGTACACTGACTGGTGTCTCTCAGTCCCCTCTCTCTCAGGGAGATATCTGTACTCGGACTACTATCTCTCAGTTCCTTCTCTCTCTGGGAGAGATCTGTACACTGACTGGTGTCTCTCAGTCCCCTCTCTCTCAGGGAGATATTTGTACACGGACTAGTATCTCTCAGTCCCCACTCTCTCAGGGAGATATCTGTACACTGACTGGTGTCTCTCAATCCCCTCTCTCTCAGGGAGATATCTGCACACTGACTGTTGTCGCTCAGTCCTCTCTCTCAGTGAGATATCTGTACACTGACTGGTGTCTCTCAGTCCCTCTCTCTCTCAGGGTGATATCTGTACACTGACTGGTGTCTCTCAGTCCCCTCTCTCTCTCAGGGAGATATCTGTACACTGACTGGTGTCTCTCAGTCCCCTCTCTTTCAGGGAGATATCTGTACACTGACTGGTGTCTCTCAGTCCCCTCTCTCTCTCAGGGAGATATCTGTACACTGACTGGTGTCTCTCAGTCCCTTCTCTCAGCGAGATGTCTGTACACTGACTGGTGTCTCTCAGTCCCTCTCTCTCTCAGCGAGATGTCTGTACACTGACTGGTGTCTCTCAGTCCCTCTCTCTCAGGGAGATATCTGTGCACTGACTGGTGTCTCTCAGTCCCTCTCTCTCAGCGAGATATCTGTACACTGACTGGTGTCTCTCAGTCCCGTCTCTCTCAGGGAGATATCTGTACACTGACTGGTGTCTCTCAGTCCCGTCTCTCTCAGGGAGATATCTGTACACTGACTGGTGTCTCTCAGTCCCCTCTCCCAGTGAGATGTCTGTACACTCATTGGTGTCTCTCAGTCCATCTCTCAGGGAGATATCTGTACACTGAATGGTATCTCAAAGTCCTCTCTCTCTCAGGGAGATATCTGTACACTGACTGGTGTCTCTCAGTCCCTCTCTCTCACAGGGAGGTTTCTGTACACTGACTGGTGTCCCTCAGTCCCTCTCTCACAGGGAGATATCTGTACACTGACTGGTGTCTCTCAGTCCCTCTATCTCAGGGAGATATCTGTACACTGAATGGTGTCTCTCAGTCTCTCTCTCTCAGGGAGATATCTGTACACTGACTGGTGTCTCTTATTCCCCTATCTCTCAGCGAGACATCTCAACACTGACTCGTGTCTCTCAGTCCCTCTCTCTCTCAGGGAGATATCTGTACACTGACTGGTGTCTCTCAGTCCCTCTCTCTCAGGGAGATATCTGTACACTGACTGGTGTCACTCAGTCACTCTATCTCAGGGAGATATCTGTAAACTGACTTTTGTCTCTCATTCCCATCTCTCTTAGGGAGATAGATATCTGTACACTGTCTGCTGTCTCTCAGTCCCTTTCTCTCTCACGGAGATATTTGTACACTGACTGGTGTCTCTCAGTCCCCTCTCTCTGAGGGAGATATCTGTACGCTGACTGGTGTCTCTCAGTCCCCTCTCTCTCAGGGAGATATCTGTACACTGACTGGTGACACTCAGTCCCCTCTCTCTCTCAGGGAGATATCTGTACACTGACTGGTGTCTCTCAGTCTCTCTCTCTCTCAGGGTGATATCTGTACACTGACTGGTGTCTCTCAGTCCCCTCTCTCTCAGGGAGATATCTGTACACTGACTGGTGTCTCTCAGTCTCTCTCTCTCAGGGAGATATCTGTATACTGACTGGTGTCTCTCAGTCCCTCTATCTCAGGGAGATATCTGTACAATAACTGTTGTTTCTCAGTCCCCTGTCTCTCAGGGAGATATGTTTACACTGAATGGTGTCTCTCAGTCCCTTCTCTCAGCGAGATGTCTGTACACTGACTGGTGTCTCTCAGTCCCTCTCTCTCAGGGAGATATCTGTACACTGACTGGTGTCTCTCAGTCCCTTCTCTCAGCGAGATGTCTGTACATTGACTGGTGTCTCTCAGTCCCCTCTCTCTCAGGGAGGTACCTGTACACTGACTGGTGTCTCTCAGTCCCCTCTCTCTCTCAGGGAGATATCTGTACACTGACTGGTGTCTCTCAGACTCTCTCTCTCTCTGGCAAATAACTGTACAGTGACTGGTGTCTCTCACTCCCTCTATCTCAGGGAGATATCTGTACAAAACCTGGTGTCTCTCAGTCCCTCTCTCTCAGGGAGATATCTGTACTGTGACTGGTGCCTCTCAGTCCCTCTCTCTCAGGTAGATATCTATAACTGACTGTGTCTCTCAGAACCTCTCTCTCAGGGATGTATCTGTAAACTGACTGGTGTCTCTCAGTCCCCTCTCTCTCTCAGTGATATACCTGTACACTGACTGGTGTCTCTCAGTCTCTCTCTCTCAGGGAGATATCTGTTCACTGACTGATGTCTCTCATTCCCCTCTCTCTCAGGGAGATATCTGTACACTGACTGGTGTTTCTCAGTCCCCCCTCTCTCTCAGGGAGATATCTGTACACTGACTGGTGTCTCTCAGTCCCTGTCTCTCAGGGAGATATCTGTACACTGACTGGAGTCTCTCAGTCCCCTCTCTCTCAGGGAGATATCTGTACACAGACTGCTGTCCCTCAGACCCTCTCTCTCCTGGAGATATCTGTTCACTGACTGGTATCTCTCAGTCCTCTCTCTCAGTGAGATATCTGTGCACTGACTGGTTTCTCTCAGTCCCTCTCTCTCTCAGGGAGATATCTGTACACTGACTGGTGTCTCTCATTCCATCTCTCTCTCAGTTAAATATCTGTACACTGACTGGTGTTTCTCAGTCCCTCTATCTCAGGGAGATATCTGTACACTGACTGGTTTCTCTCAAACCCTCTCTCTCCTAGAGATATCTGTACACTGACTGGTGTCTCTCAGTCCCCTCTCTCTCAGGGAGATATCTGTACTCGGACTACTATCTCTCAGTTCCTTCTCTCTCTGGGAGAGATCTGTAAACTGACTGGTGTCTCTCAGTCCCTCTCTCTCAGGGAGATATCTGTACACTGACTGGTGTCTCTCAATCCCCTCTCTCTCGGAGAGATATCTGCACACTGACTGTTGTCTCCCCCTCCCCTCTCTCTCAGGGTGATATCTGTAAACTGACTGGTGTCTCTCAGTCCCTCTCTCTCTCAGGGAGATATCTGTACACTGACTGGTGTCTCTCAGTCCCCTCTCTCTTGCAGGGAGCGATCTGTACACTGACAAGTGTCTCTCAGTCCCCTCTCTCTCAGGGAGATATTTGTACACGGATTAGTATCTCTCAGTCCCCACTCTCTCAGGGAGATATCTGTACACTGACTGGTGTCTCTCAATCCCCTCTCTCTCAGAGAGATATCTGCACACTGACTGTTGTCTCCCCTTCCCCTCTCTCTCAGGGTGATATCTGTAAACTGACTGGTGTCTCTCAGTCCCTCTCTCTCTCAGGGAGATATCTGTACACTGACTGGTGTCTCCCAGTCCACTCTCTCAGGGAGATATCTGTACACTGACTGGTGTCTCTCAAACACTCTCTCTCCTGGAGATATCTGTACACTGACTGGTGTCTCTCAGTCCCCTCTCTCACAGGGAGATATCTGTACTCGGACTAGTATCTCTCAGTCCCCACTCTCTCAGGGAGATATCTGTACACTGACTGGTGTCCCTCAGTCCCCTCTCTCACAGGGAGATATCTGTACACTGACTGGTGTCTCTCAGTCCCCTCTCTCTTGCAGGCCGCGATCTGTACACTGACAGGTGTCTCTCAGTCCCCTCTCTCCAAGGGAGATATCTGTACACGGACTAGTATCTCTCAGTCTCTCTCTCTCAGGGAGATATCTGTACACTGACTGGTGTCTCTCAGTCCCTCTCTCTCAGGGATATATCTGTACACTGACTGGTGTCTCTCAGTAACCTCTCTCTCAGTGAGGTATCTGTACACTGACTGGTGTCTCTCAGTCCCTCTCTCTCAGGGAGATAACTGTACACTGTGTGGTCTCTCTCAATCCCTGTCTCTCAGGGAGATATCTGTACACTGACCTTTGTCTCTCATTCCCATCTCTCTTAGGGAGATAGATATCTGTACACTGACTGCTGTCTCTCAGTCCCTTTCTCTCTCAGGGAGATATCTGTACACTGACTGGTGTCTCTCAGTCCCTCTCTCTCAAGGAGATATCTGTACACTGACTGGTGTCCCTCAGTCCCTTTCTCTCTCAGGGAGATATCTGTACACTGACTGGTGTCTCTCAGTCCCTCTCTCTCAGGGAGATATCTGTACACTGACTGGTGTCTCTCAGTCCCTCTCTCTCAGGGAGATATCTGTACACTGACTGGTGTCTCTCAGTCCCCTCTCTCTCTCAGGGAGATATCTGTACACTGACTGGTGTCTCTCAGTCCCCTCTCTCTCTCAGGGAGATATCTGTACACTGACTGGTGTCTCTCAGTCCCCTCTCTATCTCAGGGAGTTATCTGTACAAAACCTGGTGTCTCTCAGTCCCCTCTCTCTCTCAGGGAGATATCTGTACAGTGACTGGTGCCTCTCAGTCCCTCTCTCTCAGGTAGATATCTATAACTGACTGTGTCTCTCAGACCCTCTCTCTCAGGGATGTATCTGTAAACTGACTGGTGTCTCTCAATCCCTCTCTCTCATTGATATACCTGTACACTAACTGGTGGCTCTTAGTCCCTCTCTCTCAGGGAGATATCTGTACACTGACTGCTGTCCCTCAGACCCTCTCTCTCCTGGAGATATCTGTTCACTGACTGGTATCTCTCATTCCGCTCTCTATCTGGGAGAGATCTGTACACTGACTGGTGTCTCTCAGTCCCTCTCTCTCAGGGAGTTACCTGTACACTGACTGCTGTCTCTCAGTCCCTCTCTCTCAGGGAGATATCTGTACACTGACTGGTGTCTCTCAGTCCCTCTCTCTCAGGGAGATATCTGCACACTGACTGGTGTCTCTCAGTCCTCTCTCTCAGTGAGATATCTGTGCACTGACTGGTTTCTCTCAGTCCCTCTCTCTCTCAGGGAGATATCTGTACACTGACTGGTGTCTCTCAGTCCAGTCTCTCTCAGGGAGATATCTGTACACGGACTAGTATCTCTCAGTCCACTGACTGTTGTCTCCCCCTCCCCTCTCTCTCAGGGTGATATCTGTACACTGACTGGTGTCTCTCAGTCCCTCTCTCTCTCAGGGAGATATCTGTACTCGGACTACTATCTCTCAGTTCCTTCTCTCTCTGGGAGAGATCTGTAAACTGACTGGTGTCTCTCAGTCCCTCTCTCTCTCAGGGAGATAACTGTACACTGACTGATGTCTCTCAGTCCCCTCTCTCTTGCAGGGAGCGATCTGTACACTGACAGGTGTCTCTCAGTCCCCTCTCTCTCAGAGAGATATCTGCACACTGACTGTTGTCTCTCAGTCCTCTCTCTCAGGGAGATATCTGTACACTGACTGGTGTCTCTCAAACACTCTCTCTCCTGGAGATATCTGTACACTGACTGGTGTCTCTCAGTACAGTCTCTCTCAGGGAGATAGCTGTACACGGACTAGTATCTCTCAGTCCCCTCTCTCTCTGGGAGAGATCTGTACACTGACTGGTGTCTCTCAGTCCCCTCTCTCTCAGGGAGATATCTCTACACAGACTGGTTTCTCTCAAACCCTCTCTCTCCTGGAGATATCTATACACTGACTGGTGTCTCTCAGTCCCCTCTCTCACAGGGAGATATCTGTACTCTGACTAGTATCTCTCAGTCCCCACTCTCTCAGGGAGATATCTGTACACTGACTGGTGTCCCTCAGTCCCCTCTCTCACAGGGAGATATCTGTACACTGACTGGTGTCTCTCAGTCCCCTCTCTCTTGCAGGCCGCGATCTGTACACTGACAGGTGTCTCTCAGTCCCCTCTCTCTCAGGGAGATATCTGTACACGGACTAGTATCTCTCAGTCTCTCTCTCTCAGGGAGATATCTGTACACTGACTGGTGTCTCTCAGTCCCTCTATCTCAGGGAAAAATCTGTACACTGACTGGTGTCTCTCAGTAACCTCTCTCTCTCAGGGAGATATCTGTACACTGACTGGTCTCTCTGAGTCCCTCTCTCTCAGGGAGATAACTGTACACTGAGTGGTCTCTCTCAATCCCTGTCTCTCAGGGAGATATCTGTACACTGACTGGTGTCACTCAGTCACTCTCTCTCAGGGAGATATCTGTACGAAGACTGGTGTCTCTCAGTCCCTCTCTCTCTCTCAGGGAGATATCTGTACACTGACTGGTGTCTCTCAGTCTCTCTCTCACAGGGAGATATCTGTACATTGACTGGTGTCTCTCAGTCCCTCTCTCTCAGGGAGATATCTGTACACTGACTGGTGTCTACCAGTCCCTCTCTCTCAGGGAGATATCTGTACACTGACTGGTGTCTCTCAGTCCCTCTCTCTCAGGGTGATATCTGTACACTGACTGGTGTCTCTCAGTCCCTCTCTCTCTCAGGGAGATATCTGTACACTGACTGGTGTCTCTCAGT
>JANJGN010002819.1:0-58636 GCA_026770705.1 Isurus oxyrinchus
GTGTGAGGTTACACAGGGGGAATTAGGGGATATCAATGTACGATTGCACAGTGGGAATTTGGGCTATCACTGTGAGATGACAAAGGGGGAATTTGGGCTATCAGTGTGAGATTACACAGGGAGATTTGGGCTATAACTTTGAGATGACACAGGGGGATTGGGGCTATCAGTGTGATGTTACAAGGGTGATTTTGGCTATCAGTGTGAGATGACAACGGGGGATTTGGGCTATCAGTGTGAGATGACAAAGGGGGAATTTGGGCTATCAGTGTGAGATAACACAGGGGATATTTGGGCTATCAGTGTGAGATTACACAGGGGTATTTGGGCTATCAGTGTCAGATGACACAGGGGGAATTTGGGCTATCAGTGTGAGATTACTCAGGGGATTTGGGCTATCAGTGTGAGGCTAAAAGGGGGATTTTGGCTCACAGTGTGAGATTACACAGGGAATTTGAGCTATCTGTGTGAGGTTATAAGGGGGATTTGGGCTATCAGTGTGAGGTTACAAGGGGGATTTGAGCTATCACTGTGAGATTACACAGGGGGATATGGGCTATCTCTGTGAGATTAAACAGGGGGATATGGGATATCAGTGTGAGCTTAAATGGGATTTGGGTTATCGGTGTGAGATTACATAGGAGGAACTTGGCTATCACAGTGAGATTACACAGGGGGATTTGGGCTACCAGTGCGAGATTACAAAGGGGTATTTGGGCTATCAGTGTGAGATTATACATGGGGATTTGGGCTATCACTGTGAGGTTACAAGGGGGATATAGGTTATCAGTGTGAGGTTACAAAGGGGTTTTGGGCCATCAGTGTGATATTATACATGTGGATTTGGGCTTTCACTGTGAGGTTACAAGGGGGATATGGGTTTTCAGTGTGATGTTACTTAGGGGATTTGGGCTATCAGTGCGAGATTACAAAGGTTATTTGGGCTATTACTGTGAGATTACACAGGGGTGTTTGGTCTATTTGTGTGAGATTACAAAGGGGATTAGGGCTATCAGTGTGAGGCTAAAAGGGGGATTTGGGCTAAAAGTGTGAGTTTACAACGGGAATTTCGGCTATCAGTGTGAGGTTACAAGGGGGATTTGGGCTATCTTTGTGAGGTTACAAGGGGGGACTTGAGCTATCACTTTGAGATTACACAGGGGGATTTGGTCTATCAGTGTGAGATTATACAGGGGGAATTGGGATTTTGGCGTGAGTTTACAAGTGGGATTTGGGTTATCGGTGTGAGATTACATAGGGGGGATTTGGGCTAAAAGTGTGAGATTACACTGGATTTTCCGCTATCAGTGTGAGGTTACAAGGAGGACTTGGGCGATCAGTCGGAGGTTACAAGGGGGATTTGAGCTATCACTGTGAGAATACACCAGGGGATTTGGTCTATCACTGTGAGATTATACAGGGGGATTTGGGATTTCAGCGTGATCTTACAAGTGGGATTTGGGTTGTCAGTGTGAGATTACATAGGGGGATTTGGGCTCCCAGTGTGAGATTACACATGGGAATTTGGGCTATCACTTTGAGGTTATAAGGGGGATTGGGGCTATCAGTGTGAGGTTACAAAAGGGATTTGGGCTATCAGTGTGAGATTACACCGGGGGATTTGAGCTATCAGTGTGAGATTACACATCGGGATTTGGGCTATCACTGTGAGGTTACAAGGGGGGATTTGGGCTATCGGTGTGAGGTTACAAAGGCGCTTTGGGCTATCAGTGTGAGATTACAAGGGGTATTTGGGCTATCACTGTGAGATTACACAGTGGGATTTGGGCTATCAGTGTGAGGTCAAAAGGGGGATTTGGGCTATCAGTGTGAGTTGACACAGGGGGAATTGGGCTATCAGTGTGAGATTACACAGGTGGATATGGGCTATCAGTGTGAGATTACAAGGGGGATTTGGGCTATCAGTGTGAGGCTAAAAGGGGGATTTGGGCTAAAAGTGTGAGATTACACAGGGGAATTTGGGCTATCAATGTGACATTATACATGGTGATTTGGGCTATCTCTGTGAGGTTACAAGGTTGATATGGGCTATCAGTGTGAGGTTACTAATGGGATTTGGGCTATCAGTGTGAGATTACAAGGGTTATTTGGGCTATAAGTGTGAGATTACACAGGGGGATTTGGGCTGTCACACTTAGATTACACAGGGCCTTTTGGGCGATCACTGTGAGATTAAAGAGGGGGATTTGGCTTTCACTGTGAGATTGCACAGGGGGATTTTGGCTATCACTGTGAGATTACAAAGGGGGATTTGGGCTATCAGTGTCAGATTACACATGGGAATTTGGGCTATCACTTTGAGGTTACAGGGGGGATTGTGGCTATCAGTTTGCGGTTACAAAGGGGATTTGGGCTACCAGTGTGAGATTACAAGGGGTATTTGGGCTATCAATGTAAGATTGCACAACGGATTTGGGCTATCAGTGTGAGGTTACACAGGGGGAATTAGGGATATCAGTTTAAGATTACACAGGGGAATTTGGGCTATCTGTGTGAGGTGACACAGGGGGAATTTGGGCTATCAGTGTGAGATGACACAGGGGAAATTTTGGGCTATCAGTGTGAGATTACACAGGGGTATTTGGGCTATCAGTTTGAGGTTACAAGGGGGATTTGGGATATCAGTGTCATCTTACCAAGGGGGATTTGAGCTATCACTGTGAGATTACACAGAGGGATTTGGGCTTTCACTGTGAGATTATACAGGGGGATTTGGGATATCTGTGTGAGTTTACAAGTGGGATTTGGGTTATCGGTCTGAGATTACGTTGGGGGATTTGGGCTATCACTGTGAGATTACACAGGTGGATATGGGCTATCAGTGTGAGATTACAAGGGGGATTTGGGCTATCAGTGTGAGGCTAAAAGGGGGATTTGGGCTAAAAGTGTGAGATTACACAGTGGGAATTTGGGCTATCACTGTGAGATTATACATGGTGATTTGAGCTATCACTGTGAGGTTACAAGGTTGATATGGGCTATCAGTGTGAGGTTACAAATGGGGATTTGGGCTATAAGTGTGAGATTACACAGGGGGAATTGGGCTATCACTGTTAGATTACAAGGGGGATTTGGGCTATCACACTTAGATTACACAGGGCGTTTTGGGCTATCACTGTGAGATTAAAGATGGGGATTTGGGCTTTCATTGTGAGATTGCACAGGGGGATTTTGGCTATCACTGTGAGATTTACACAGGGGGATTTGGGCTATCAGTGTGAGATGACACGGGGAATTTGGGCTATCAGTGTGAGATTACTCAGGGGAATTGGGCTATCATTTTGAGGTTACAATGGCGATTTGGGCTATCAGTGTGAGATTACAAGGCGTATTGGGGCTATCACTGTGAGATTACACAGGGGGATTTGGTCTATCAATGTGAGGTCAAAAGGGGGATTTGGGATATCAGTGTGAGTTGACACAGGGGGAATTTGGGCTGTCAGTGTTAGATTACGCAGGGGGATAGTGTGAGATTACAAAGGGGATTAGGGCTATCAGTGTGAGGCTAAAAGGGGGATTTGGGCTAAAAGTGTGAGCTTACACGGGAATTTCGGCTATCAGTGTGAGGTTACAAGGGGGATTTGGGCTATCTTTGTGAGGTTACAAGGGGGACTTGAGCTATCACTGTGAGATTACACAGGGGGATTTGGTCTATCAGTGTGAGATTATACAGGGGGGAATTGGGATTTCAGCCTGAGTTTACAAGTGGGATTTGGGTTATCGGTGTGAGATTACATAGGGGGTTTTGGGCTAAAAGTGTGAGATTACACGGAATTTTCGGCTATCAGTGTGAGGTTACAAGGGGGACTTCGGCGATCAGACGGAGTTTACAAGGGGGATTTGAGCTATCACTGTGAGAATACGCCAGGGGATTTGGGCTATCACTATGAGATTATACAGGGGGATTTGGGATTTCAGCGTGATCTTACAAGTGGGATTTGGCTTATCAGTGTGACATTACATAGGGGGATTTGGGCTCTCAGTGTGAGATTACACATGGGAATTTGGGCTATCACTTTGAGGTTATAAGGGGGATTGGGGCTATCAGTGTGAGGTTACAAAGGGGATTTGGGCTATCACTGTGAGGTTACAAGGGCACTTTGGGCTATCAGTGTGAGGTTACAAAGGCGATTTGGGCTATCAGTGTGAGATTACAAGGGGTATTTGGGCTATCACTGTGAGGTTACAAGGGGGATTTGGGCTATCGGTGTGAGGTTACAAAGACGCTTTGGGCTATCAGTGTGAGATTACAAGGGGTATTTGGGCTATCACTGTGAGATTACACAGTGGGATTTGGGCTATCAGTGTGAGGTCAAAAGGGGGATTTGGGCTATCAGTGTGAGTTGACACAGGGGGAATTGGGCTATCAGTGTGAGATTACACAGGTGGATATGGGCTATCAGTGTGAGATTACAAGTGGGATTTGGGCTATCAGTGTGAGGCTAAAAGGGGGATTTGGGCTAAAAGTGTGAGATTACACAGGGGAATTTGGGCTATCAATGTGACATTATACATGGTGATTTGGGCTATCTCTGTGAGGTTACAAGGTTGATATGGGCTATCAGTGTGAGGTTACTAATGGGATTTGGGCTATCAGTGTGAGATTACAAGGGTTATTTGGGCTACAAGTGTGAGATTACACAGGGGGATTTGGGCTGTCACACTTAGATTACACAGGGCCTTTTGGGCGATCACTGTGAGATTAAAGAGGGGGATTTGGCTTTCACTGTGAGATTGCACAGGGGGATTTTGGCTATCACTGTGAGATTACAAAGGGGGATTTGGGCTATCAGTGTCAGATTACACATGGGAATTTGGGCTTTCACTTTGAGGTTACAGGGGGGATTGTGGCTATCAGTTTGCGGTTACAAAGGGGATTTGAGCTACCAGTGTGAGATTACAAGGGGTATTTGGGCTATCAATGTAAGATTGCACAACGGATTTGGGCTATCAGGGTGAGATTACAAAGGGGGATTTGGGCTATCAGTGTGAGGTTACACAGGGGGAATTAGGGATATCAGTTTAAGATTACACAGGGGAATTTGGGCTATCTGTGTGAGGTGACACAGGGGGAATTTGGGCTATCAGTGTGAGATGACACAGGGGAAATTTGGGCTATCAGTGTGAGATTACACAGGGGTATTTGGGCTATCAGTTTGAGGTTACAAGGGGGATTTGGGATATCAGTGTCATCTTACAAGGGGGATTTGAGCTATCACTGTGAGATTACACAGAGGGATTTGGGCTTTCACTGTGAGATTATACAGGGGGATTTGGGATATCTGTGTGAGTTTACAAGTGGGATTTGGGTTATCGGTCTGAGATTACGTAGGGGGATTTGGGCTATCACTGTGAGATTACACAGGTGGATATGGGCTATCAGTGTGAGATTACAAGGGGGATTTGGGCTATCAGTGTGAGGCTAAAAGGGGGATTTGGGCTAAAAGTGTGAGATTACACAGGGGAATTTGGGCTATCACTGTGAGATTATACATGGTGATTTGAGCTATCACTGTGAGGTTACAAGGTTGATATGGGCTATCAGTGTGAGGTTACAAATGGGGATTTGGGCTATAAGTGTGAGATTACACAGGGGGAATTGGGCTTATCACTGTTAGATTACAAGGGGGATTTGGGCTATCACACTTAGATTACACAGGGCGTTTTGGGCTATCACTGTGAGATTAAAGATGGGGATTTGGGCTTTCATTGTGAGATTGCACAGGGGGGATTTTGGCTATCACTGTGAGATTACACAGGGGGATTTGGGCTATCAGTGTGAGATGACACGGGGAATTTGGGCTATCAGTGTGAGATTACTCAGGGGAATTGGGCTATCATTTTGAGGTTACAATGGCGATTTGGGCTATCAGTGTGAGATTACAAGGCGTATTGGGGCTATCACTGTGAGATTACACAGGGGGATTTGGTCTATCAATGTGAGGTCAAAAGGGGGATTTGGGATATCAGTGTGAGTTGACACAGGGGGAATTTGGGCTGTCAGTGTTAGATTACGCAGGGGGATTTGGGCTATCAGTGTGAGATTACAAAGGGGATTAGGGCTATCAGTGTGAGGCTAAAAGGGGGATTTGGGCTAAAAGTGTGAGCTTACACGGGAATTTCGGCTATCAGTGTGAGGTTACAAGGGGGATTTGGGCTATCTTTGTGAGGTTACAAGGGGGGGACTTGAGCTATCACTGTGAGATTACACAGGGGGATTTGGTCTATCAGTGTGAGATTATACAGGGGGAATTGGGATTTCAGCCTGAGTTTACAAGTGGGATTTGGGTTATCGGTGTGAGATTACATAGGGGGTTTTGGGCTAAAAGTGTGAGATTACACGGAATTTTCGGCTATCAGTGTGAGGTTACAAGGGGGACTTCGGCGATCAGACGGAGTTTACAAGGGGGATTTGAGCTATCACTGTGAGAATACGCCAGGGGATTTGGGCTATCACTGTGAGATTATACAGGGGGATTTGGGATTTCAGCGTGATCTTACAAGTGGGATTTGGCTTATCAGTGTGACATTACATAGGGGGATTTGGGCTCTCAGTGTGAGATTACACATGGGAATTTGGGCTATCACTTTGAGGTTATAAGGGGGATTGGGGCTATCAGTGTGAGGTTACAAAGGGGATTTGGGCTATCACTGTGAGGTTACAAGGGCACTTTGGGCTATCAGTGTGAGGTTACAAAGGCGATTTGGGCTATCAGTGTGAGATTACAAGGGGTATTTGGGCTATCACTGTGAGGTTACAAGGGGGATTTGGGCTATCGGTGTGAGGTTACAAAGACGCTTTGGGCTATCAGTGTGAGATTACAAGGGGTATTTGGGCTATCACTGTGAGATTACACAGTGGGATTTGGGCTATCAGTGTGAGGTCAAAAGGGGGATTTGGGCTATCAGTGTGAGTTGACACAGGGGGAATTGGGCTATCAGTGTGAGATTACACAGGTGGATATGGGCTATCAGTGTGAGATTACAAGGGGGATTTGGGCTATCAGTGTGAGGCTAAAAGGGGGATTTGGGCTAAAAGTGTGAGATTACACAGGGGAATTTGGGCTATCAATGTGACATTATACATGGTGATTTGGGCTATCTCTGTGAGGTTACAAGGTTGATATGGGCTATCAGTGTGAGGTTACTAATGGGATTTGGGCTATCAGTGTGAGATTACAAGGGTTATTTGGGCTACAAGTGTGAGATTACACAGGGGGGATTTGGGCTGTCACACTTAGATTACACAGGGCGTTTTGGGCGATCACTGTGAGATTAAAGAGGGGGATTTGGCTTTCACTGTGAGATTGCACAGGGGGATTTTGGCTATCACTGTGAGATTACAAAGGGGGATTTGGGCTATCAGTGTCAGATTACACATGGGAATTTGGGCTTTCACTTTGAGGTTACAGGGGGGATTGTGGCTATCAGTTTGCGGTTACAAAGGGGATTTGAGCTACCAGTGTGAGATTACAAGGGGTATTTGGGCTATCAATGTAAGATTGCACAACGGATTTGGGCTATCAGGGTGAGATTACAAAGGGGGATTTGGGCTATCAGTGTGAGGTTACACAGGGGGAATTAGGGATATCAGTTTAAGATTACACAGGGGAATTTGGGCTATCTGTGTGAGGTGACACAGGGGGAATTTGGGCTATCAGTGTGAGATGACACAGGGGAAATTTGGGCTATCAGTGTGAGATTACACAGGGGTATTTGGGCTATCAGTTTGAGGTTACAAGGGGGATTTGGGATATCAGTGTCATCTTACAAGGGGGATTTGAGCTATCACTGTGAGATTACACAGAGGGATTTGGGCTTTCACTGTGAGATTATACAGGGGGATTTGGGATATCTGTGTGAGTTTACAAGTGGGATTTGGGTTATCGGTCTGAGATTACGTAGGGGGATTTGGGCTATCACTGTGAGATTACACAGGTGGATATGGGCTATCAGTGTGAGATTACAAGGGGGATTTGGGCTATCAGTGTGAGGCTAAAAGGGGGATTTGGGCTAAAAGTGTGAGATTACACAGGGGAATTTGGGCTATCACTGTGAGATTATACATGGTGATTTGAGCTATCACTGTGAGGTTACAAGGTTGATATGGGCTATCAGTGTGAGGTTACAAATGGGGATTTGGGCTATAAGTGTGAGATTACACAGGGGGAATTGGGCTATCACTGTTAGATTACAAGGGGGATTTGGGCTATCACACTTAGATTACACAGGGCGTTTTTGGGCTATCACTGTGAGATTAAAGATGGGGATTTGGGCTTTCATTGTGAGATTGCACAGGGGGATTTGGCTATCACTGTGAGATTACACAGGGGGATTTGGGCTATCAGTGTGAGATGACACGGGGAATTTGGGCTATCAGTGTGAGATTACTCAGGGGAATTGGGCTATCATTTTGAGGTTACAATGGCGATTTGGGCTATCAGTGTGAGATTACAAGGCGTATTGGGGCTATCACTGTGAGATTACACAGGGGGGATTTGGTCTATCAATGTGAGGTCAAAAGGGGGATTTGGGATATCAGTGTGAGTTGACACAGGGGGAATTTGGGCTGTCAGTGTTAGATTACGCAGGGGGATTTGGGCTATCAGTGTGAGATTACAAAGGGGATTAGGGCTATCAGTGTGAGGCTAAAAGGGGGATTTGGGCTAAAAGTGTGAGCTTACACGGGAATTTCGGCTATCAGTGTGAGGTTACAAGGGGGATTTGGGCTATCTTTGTGAGGTTACAAGGGGGGACTTGAGCTATCACTGTGAGATTACACAGGGGGATTTGGTCTATCAGTGTGAGATTATACAGGGGGAATTGGGATTTCAGCCTGAGTTTACAAGTGGGATTTGGGTTATCGGTGTGAGATTACATAGGGGGTTTTGGGCTAAAAGTGTGAGATTACACGGAATTTTCGGCTATCAGTGTGAGGTTACAAGGGGGACTTCGGCGATCAGACGGAGTTTACAAGGGGGATTTGAGCTATCACTGTGAGAATACGCCAGGGGATTTGGGCTATCACTGTGAGATTATACAGGGGGATTTGGGATTTCAGCGTGATCTTACAAGTGGGATTTGGCTTATCAGTGTGACATTACATAGGGGGATTTGGGCTCTCAGTGTGAGATTACACATGGGAATTTGGGCTATCACTTTGAGGTTATAAGGGGGATTGGGGGCTATCAGTGTGAGGTTACAAAGGGGATTTGGGCTATCACTGTGAGGTTACAAGGGCACTTTGGGCTATCAGTGTGAGGTTACAAAGGCGATTTGGGCTATCAGTGTGAGATTACAAGGGGTATTTGGGCTATCACTGTGAGATTACACAGGGGGAATTGGGCTATCAGTGTGAGGTCAAAAGGGGGATTTGGGCTATCAGTGTGAGTTGACATAGGGGGAATTGGGCTATCAGTGTGAGATTACACAGGTGGATATGGGCTATCAGTGTGAGGTTACAAGGGGGATTTGAGCTATCACTGTGAGATTACACCGGGGGATTTTGGCTATCACTGTGAGATTATACAGGGGGATTTGGGATATCAGCATGATCTTACAAGTGGGATTTGGGTTATCGGTTTGAGATTACATAGGGGGATTTGGGATATCAGTGTGAGATTACACATGGGATTTGGGCTATCATTTTGAGGTTACAAGGGGGATTGGGGCTATCAGTGTGAGGTTACAAAGGAGATTTGGGCTATCAATGTAAGATTACAAAGGGGGATTTGGGTAATCAGGGTGAGATTACAATGGGGGATTTGGTCTATCAGTGTGAGTCTACACCGGGGGAATTAGGCATATCAATGTATGATTACACAAGGGGTATTTGGGCTATCACTGTGAGGTTACAAGGGGGATTTGGGCTATCACTGTGAGATTACACAGGGAGATTTGGGCTATAACTTTGAGATGACAGAGGGGGATTTGGGCTAACAGTGTGAGGTTACCATGGGGATATTGGGCTATCAGTGTGAGATGACACAGGGGGAATTTGGGCTATCAGTGTGAGATGACACAGGGGAAATTTGGGCTCTCAGTGTGAGATTACACACGGGGTACTTGGGCTATCAGTGTGAGATTACACAGGGGAATTTGGGCTATCAGTGTGAGATTACAAAGGGGATTAGGGCTATCAGTGTGAGGCTAAAAGGGGGGATTTGGGCTAAAAGTGTGAGCTTACACGGGAATTTCGGCTATCAGTGTGAGGTTACAAGGGGGATTTGGGCTATCTTTGTGAGGTTACAAGGGGGGACTTGAGCTATCACTGTGAGATTACACAGGGGGATTTGGTCTATCAGTGTGAGATGACACAGGGGGAATTTGGGCAATTAGTGAGATTGACAGAGGGGGTATTTGGGCTATCAGAGTGAGATTACACATGGTTATTTTGACTATCACTGTGAGATGACAAAGGTGGAATTTGCGCGATCAGTGTGAGATGACACAGGGGGATTTTGGCTACCAGTGCAAGATTACACAGGGGGGATTTGGGCAATCAGTGTGAGATTACACACGGGTATTTTGGCTATCAGTGTGAGAGGACACAGGGGGATATGGGCTATCAGTGTGAGATGACACAGGGGGAATTTGGGCTATCAGTGTGAGATGACACAGGGGAAATTTGGGCTATCAGTGTGAGATTACTCAAGGGATTTGGGCTATCAGTGTGAGGTTACAAGGGGGATTTGAGCTATCACTGTGAGATTCTACAGGGCGATATGGGATATCAGTGCGAGCTTACAAGTGGGATTTGGGTTATCGGTGTGAGATTACATAGGGGGATTTTGGCTATCACTGTGAGATTACACATGGGGATTTGGGCTACCAGTGTGAGATTACACAGGGGGATTTGGGCTACCAGTGTGAGATTAAACAGGGGGATTTGGGCTATCACTGTTAGATTATACAGTGGGATTTGGGCTATCAGTGTGAGATGACACAGGGGGAATTTGGGCAATTAGTGAGATTGACAGAGGGGGTATTTGGGCTATCAGAGTGAGATTACACATGGTTAATTTGGCTATCACTGTGAGATGACAAAGGTGGAATTTGCGCGATCAGTGTGAGATGACACAGGGGGATTTTGGCTACCAGTGCAAGATTACACAGGGGGATTTGGGCAATCAGTGTGAGATTACACATGGGGATTTGGGCTATCAGTGTGAGATTACACAGGGGTATTTTGGCTATCAGTGTGAGAGGACACAGGGGGATTTGGGCGATCAGTGTGAGATGACACAGGGGGAATTTGGGCTATCAGTGTGAGATGACACAGGGGAAATTTGGGCTATCAGTGTGAGATTATACAGGGGGATTTGGGATTTCAGCGTGATCTTACAAGTGGGATTTGGGTTATCGGTGTGAGATTACATAGGGGGATTTGCGCTCTCAGTGTGAGATTACACATGGGAATTTGGGCTATCACTTTGAGGTTATAAGGGGCATTGGGGCTATCAGTGTGAGGTTACAACGGGGATTTGGGCTATCAGTGTGAGATTACACAGGGGGATTTGAGCTATCAGTGTGATATTACACTGCAGGATTTGGGCTATCACTGTGAGGTTACAAGGGGGATTTGCGCTATCAGTGTGAGGTTACAAAGGCGCTTTGGGCTATCAGTGTGAGATTACAAGGGGTATTTGGGCTATCACTGTGAGATGACACAGGGGGATTTGGGCTATCTGTGTGAGGTCAAAAGGGGGATTTGCACTATCAGTGTGAGTTGACACAGGGGGGAATTTGGGCTATCAGTGTGAGATTACACAGGTGGATATGGGCTATCAGTGTGAGATTACAAGGGGGATTTGGGCTATCAGTGTGAGGGTAAAAGGGGGATTTGGGCTAAAAGTGTGAGATTACACAGGGGGATTTGAGCTATCACTGTGACATTACACCGTGGGATTTGGGCTATCACTGTGACATTATACAGGAGATTTTGGGATATCAGCGTGATCTTACAAGTCGGATTTGGGTTATCGGTGTGAGATTACATAGGGGGATTTGGGCTATCAGTGTGAGATTTCACATGGGGATTTAGGCTATCACTTTGAGGTTTCAATGGAGATTGGGGCTATCAGTGTGAGGTTATAAAGGGGGAATTAGCTATCAATGTAAGATTACACAGGGTGATTTGGGCAATCAGGGTGAGATTACAAAAGGGGATTTGGGCTATCAGTGTGAGGTTACACAGGGGGAATTAGGGATATCAATGTACGATTGCACAGTGGGAATTTGGGCTATCACTGTGAGATGACAAAGGGGGAATTTGGGCTATCAGTGTGAGATTACACAGGGAGATTTGGGCTATAACTTTGAGATGACACAGGGGGATTGGGGCTATCAGTGTGATGTTACAAGGGTGATTTTGGCTATCAGTGTGAGATGACAACGGGGGATTTGGGCTATCAGTGTGAGATGACAAAGGGGGAATTTGGGCTATCAGTGTGAGATAACACAGGGGATATTTGGCTATCAGTGTGAGATTACACAGGGGTATTTGGGCTATCAGTGTCAGATGACACAGGGGGAATTTGGGCTATCAGTGTGAGATTACTCAGGGGATTTGGGCTATCAGTGTGAGGCTAAAAGGGGGGATTTTGGCTCACAGTGTGAGATTACACAGGGAATTTGAGCTATCTGTGTGAGGTTATAAGGGGGATTTGGGCTATCAGTGTGAGGTTACAAGGGGGATTTGAGCTATCACTGTGAGATTACACAGGGGGATATGGGCTATCTCTGTGAGATTAAACAGGGGGATATGGGATATCAGTGTGAGCTTAAATGGGATTTGGGTTATCGGTGTGAGATTACATAGGAGGAACTTGGCTATCACAGTGAGATTACACAGGGGGATTTGGGCTACCAGTGCGAGATTACAAAGGGGTATTTGGGCTATCAGTGTGAGATTATACATGGGGATTTGGGCTATCACTGTGAGGTTACAAGGGGGATATGGGTCATCAGTGTGAGGTTACAAAGGGGTTTTGGGCCATCAGTGTGATATTATACATGTGGATTTGGGCTATCACTGTGAGGTTACAAGGGGGATATGGGTTTTTCAGTGTGATGTTACATAGGGGATTTGGGCTATCAGTGCGAGATTACAAAGGTTATTTGGGCTATTACTGTGAGATTACACAGGGGTGTTTGGTCTATTTGTGTGAGATTACAAAGGGGATTAGGGCTATCAGTGTGAGGCTAAAAGGGGGATTTGGGCTAAAAGTGTGAGCTTACACGGGAATTTCGGCTATCAGTGTGAGGTTACAAGGGGGATTTGGGCTATCTTTGTGAGGTTACAAGGGGGGACTTGAGCTATCACTTTGAGATTACACAGGGGGATTTGGTCTATCAGTTTGAGATTATACAGGGGGAATTGGGATTTTAGCGTGAGTTTACAAGTGGGATTTGGGTTATCGGTGTGAGATTACATAGGGGGATTTGGGCTAAAAGTGTGAGATTACACTGGATTTTCCGCTATCAGTGTGAGGTTACAAGGAGGACTTGGGCGATCAGTCGAAGGTTACAAGGGGGATTTGAGCTATCACTGTGAGAATACACCAGGGGGATTTGGTCTATCACTGTGAGATTATACAGGGGGATTTGGGATTTCAGCGTGATCTTACAAGTGGGATTTGGGTTGTCAGTGTGAGATTACATAGGGGGATTTGGGCTCCCAGTGTGAGATTACACATGGGAATTTGGGCTATCACTTTGAGGTTATAAGGGGGATTGGGGCTATCAGTGTGAGGTTACAAAAGGGATTTGGGCTATCAGTGTGAGATTACACCGGGGGATTTGAGCTATCAGTGTGAGATTACACATCGGGATTTGGGCTATCACTGTGAGGTTACAAGGGGGATTTGGGCTATCGGTGTGAGGTTACAAAGGCGCTTTGGGCTATCAGTGTGAGATTACAAGGGGTATTTGGGCTATCACTGTGAGATTACACAGTGGGATTTGGGCTATCTCTGTGAGGTTACAAGGTTGATATGGGCTATCAGTGTGAGGTTACTAAGGGGATTTGGGCTATCAGTGTGAGATTACAAGGGTTATTTGGGCTATAAGTGTGAGATTACACAGGGGGATTTGGGCTGTCACACTTAGATTACACAGGGCGTTTTGGGCGATCACTGTGAGATTAAAGAGGGCGATTTGGCTTTCACTGTGAGATTGCACAGGGGATTTTGGCTATCACTGTGAGATTACAAAGGGGGATTTGGGCTATCAGTGTCAGATTACACATGGGAATTTGGGCTATCACTTTGAGGTTACAGGGGGGATTGTGGCTATCAGTTTGCAGTTACAAAGGGGATTTGGGCTACCAGTGTGAGATTACAAGGGGTATTTGGGCTATCAATGTAAGATTGCACAAGGGATTTGGGCTATCAGGGTGAGATTACAAAGGGGGATTTGGGCTATCAGTGTGAGGTTACACAGGGGGAATTAGGGATATCAGTTTAAGATTACACAGGGGAATTTGGGCTATCTGTGTGAGGTGACACAGGGGGAATTTGGGCAATCAGTGTGAGATGACACAGGGGAAATTTGGGCTATCAGTGTGAGATTACACAGGGGTATTTGGGCTATCAGTTTGAGGTTACAAGGGGGATTTGGGATATCAGTGTCATCTTACAAGGGGGATTTGAGCTATCACTGTGAGATTACACAGAGGGATTTGGGCTTTCACTGTGAGATTATACAGGGGGATTTGGGATATCTGTGTGAGTTTACAAGTGGGATTTGGGTTATCGGTCTGAGATTACGTAGGGGGATTTGGGCTATCACTGTGAGATTACACAGGTGGATATGGGCTATCAGTGTGAGATTACAAGGGGGATTTGGGTTATCAGTGTGAGGCTAAAAGGGGGATTTGGGCTAAAAGTGTGAGATTACACAGGGGAATTTGGGCTATCACTGTGAGATTATACATGGTGATTTGAGCTATCACTGTGAGGTTACAAGGTTGATATGGGCTATCAGTGTGATGTTACTAAGGGGATTTGGGCTATCAGTGTGAGATTACAAAGGTTATTTGGGCTATTACTGTGAGATTACACAGGAGTATTTGCGATATCAATGTGAGATTACAAAGGGGATTTGGGTTATCAGTGTGAGTTTACTCAGGGGGATTTGGCTATCAGTGTGAGGTTACAAATGGGGATTTGGGCTATAAGTGTGAGATTACACAGGGGGAATTGGGCTATCACTGTTAGATTACAAGGGGGATTTGGGCTATCACACTTAGATTACACAGGGCGTTTTGGGCTATCACTGTGAGATTAAAGATGGGGATTTGGGCTTTCATTGTGAGATTGCTCAGGGGGATTTTGGCTATCACTGTGAGATTACACAGGGGGATTTGGGCTATCAGTGTGAGATGACACGGGGAATTTGGGCTATCAGTGTGAGATTACTCAGGGGATATGGGCTATCAGTGTGAGGCTAAAAGGGGGATTTTGGCTAACAGTGTGAGATTACACAGGGGAATTTGAGCTATCAGTGTGAAGTTACAAGGGGGATTTGGGCTATCAGTGTGAGGTTACAAGGGGGATTTGAGCTATCACTGTGAGATTACACAGGGGGATTTGGCTAATACTGTGAGATTATACTGGGGAATATGAGATTTCAGGGTGAGCTTACAAGTGGGATTTGGGTTATCGGTGTGAGATTACATAGGGGATTTTGGCTATCACTGTGAGATTACACAGGGGGATTTGGGCTAACAGTGCGAGATTACACAGGGGGATTTGGGCTATCAGTGTGAGATTATACATGGGGATTTGGGCTATGACTGTGTGGTTACAAGGGGGTTATGGGCTATCAGTGTGAGGTTACAAACGGGATTTGGGCTATCAGTGTGAGATTACAAAGGTTATATGTGCTATTACTGTGAGATTACACAGGGGTGTTTGGTCTATCAGTGTGAGATTACAAGGGGTATTTGGGCTATCAGTGTGTGATTAAAAGGTTTATTTGGACTATCAGTGTGAGATTACACAGGGGGGATTTGGGCTATCACTGTGAGATATACAGGGTGATTTGGGATATCAGTGTGAGTTTACAAGTGGGATTTGGGTTCTCGGTCTGAGATTACGTAGGGGGATTTGGGCTATCACTGTGAGATTACACAGGGGGATTTGGGCTACCAGTGCGAGATTACACAGGGGGATTTGGGCTATCACTGTGAGATTATACATGGGGATTTGGGCTATCACTGTGAGGTTACAATGTTGATATGTGCTATTAGTGTGAGGTTACTAAGTGGTTTTGGGCTATAAGTGTGAGATTATAAGGGTTATTTGGGCTATTACTGTGAGATTACACAGGGGTAATTGGGCTATCAGTGTGAGATTGCAAGGGGGATTTGGGTTATCAGTGTGAGTTTACTCAGGGGGATTTGGGCTATCAGTGTGAGGTTACAAATGGGGATTTGGGCCATAAGTGTGAGATTACACAGGGGGATTTGGGCTATCACTGTTCGATTACACAGTGGGATTTGTGCTATCACTGTTAGATTACACAGGGGAATTTGGGCTAACACTGTGAGATTAAAGAGGGGGATTTGTGATTTCACTGTGCGATTGCACAGGGGGATTTTGGCTGTCACGGTGAGATTACACAGGGGGATTTGAGCTATCAGTTTGAGGTTACATAGGCAATTTGTGCTATCAGTGTGAGGTTATAAAAGGTATTTGGGCTATCACTGTGAGATTACACAGGCGGATTTGGGCTATCAATGTGAGGTCAAAAGGGGGATTTGGGCTATCAGTGTGAGTTGACACAGGGGGAATTTGGGCTATCAGTGTGAGATTACACAGGGGAATTTCGGCTATCAGTGTGAGGTTGCAGGGGGGATTTGAGCTAACACTGTGAGATTACACCAGGGGATTTGGTCTATCACTGTGAGATTATACAGGGGGATTTGGGATTTCAGCGTGACCTTGCAAGTGGGATTTGGGTTATCGGTGTCAGATTACATAGGGGGATTTGGGCTATCAGTGTGAGATTACACATGGGAATTTGGGCTATCACTTTGAGGTTACAAGGGGGATTGGGGATATCAGTGTGAGGTTACAAAGGGGATTTGGGCTACCAGTGTGAGGTTACACAGGGGGAATGAGGCTATCAGTGTGAGGTTACAAAGAGAATTTGGGCTATCGCTGTGATGTTACAAGGGGGATTTGGGCTATAACTTTGAGATGACACAGGGGTATTTGTGCTATCAGCCTGAGGTTACAAGGGGGATTTGGGCTATCAGTGTGAGATGACACCGGGGGTTTTGGGCTATCAGTGTGAGATGACACAGGGGGAATTTGGGCTATCAGTGTGAGATGACACAGGGGAAATTTGGGCTATCAGTGTGAGATTACTCAAGGGATTTGGGCTATCAGTGTGAGGCTAAAAGGGGGATTTTGGCTTACAGTGTGAGATTACACAGGGGAATCGGAGCTATCAGTGTGTGGTTACGAGAGGGATTTGGGTTATCAGTGTGAGATTACAAGGGGGATTTGGGCTATCACTGTGAGATTCCACAGGGGCATATGGGATATCAGTGTGAGCTTACAAGTGGGATTTGGGTTATCGGTGTGAGATTACATAGGGGGATTTTGGCTATCACTGTGAGATTACACAGGGTGATTTGGCTACCAGTGTGAGATTAAACAGGGGGATTTGGGCTATCACTGTTAGATTATACAGTGGGATTTGGGCTATCACTGTGAGATTACACGGGGGGATTTGGGCTATCAGTGTGAGATTACACAGTGGTATTTGGGCTATAAGTGTGAGATGACACAGGGGGAATTTGGGCAATTAGTGAGATTGACAGAGGGGGTATTTGGGCTATCAGAGTGAGATTACACATGGTTATTTTGGCTATCACTGTGAGATGACAAAGGTGGAATTTGCGCGATCAGTGTGAGATGACACAGGGGGATTTTGGCTACCAGTGCAAGATTACACAGGGGGATTTGGGCAATCAGTGTGAGATTACACATGGGGATTTGGGCTATCAGTGTGAGATTACACACGGGTATTTTGGCTATCAGTGTGAGAGGGCACAGGGGGATTTGGGCGATCAGTGTGAGATGACACAGGGGGAATTTGGGCTATCAGTGTGAGATGACACAGGGGAAATTTGGGCTATCAGTGTGAGATTACTCAAGGGATTTGGGCTATCAGTGTGAGGTTACAAGGGGGATTTGAGCTATCACTGTGAGATTCTACAGGGCGATATGGGATATCAGTGCGAGCTTACAAGTGGGATTTGGGTTATCGGTGTGAGATTACATAGGGGGATTTTGGCTATCACTGTGAGATTACACATGGGGATTTGGGCTACCAGTGTGAGATTACACAGGGGGATTTGGGCTACCAGTGTGAGATTAAACAGGGGGATTTGGGCTATCACTGTTAGATTATACAGTGGGATTTGGGCTATCAGTGTGAGATGACACAGGGGGAATTTGGGCAGTTAGTGAGATTGACAGAGGGGGTATTTGGGCTATCAGAGTGAGATTACACATGGTTATTTTGGCTATCACTGTGAGATGACAAAGGTGGAATTTGCGCGATCAGTGTGAGATGACACAGGGGGATTTTGGCTACCAGTGCAAGATTACACAGGGGGATTTGGGCAATCAGTGTGAGATTACACATGGGGATTTGGGCTATCAGTGTGAGATTACACACGGGTATTTTGGCTAAAAGTGTGAGAGGACACAGGGGGATTTGGGCTATCAGTGTGAGATGACACAGGGGGAATTTGGGCTATCAGTGTGAGATGACACAGGGGAAATTTGGGCTATCAGTGTGAGATTACTCAAGGGATTTGGGCTATCAGTGTGAGGTTACAAGGGGGATTTGAGCTATCACTGTGAGATGACAAAGGTGGAATTTGCGCGATCAGTGTGAGATGACACAGGGGGATTTTGGCTACCAGTGCAAGATTACACAGGGGGATTTGGGCAATCAGTGTGAGATTACACATGGGGATTTGGGCTATCAGTGTGAGATTACACACGGGTATTTTGGCTATCAGTGTGAGAGGACACAGGGGGATTTGGGCTATCAGTGTGAGATGACACAGGGGGAATTTGGGCTATCAGTGTGAGATGACACAGGGGAAATTTGGGCTATCAGTGTGAGATTACTCAAGGGATTTGGGCTATCAGTGTGAGGTTACAAGGGGGATTTGAGCTATCACTGTGAGATTCTACAGGGCGATATGGGATATCAGTGCGAGCTTACAAGTGGGATTTGGGTTATCGGTGTGAGATTACATAGGGGGATTTTGGCTATCACTGTGAGATTACACATGGGGATTTGGGCTACCAGTGTGAGATTACACAGGGGGATTTGGGCTATCACTGTTAGATTATACAGTGGGATTTGGGTTATCACTGTGAGATTAAACAGGGGGATTTGGACTATCAGTGTGAGATTACACAGGGTGATTTGGGCTATTAGTGTGAGATTACACAGTGGTATTTGGGCTATCAGTGTGAGATAACACAGGGGGAATTTGGGCAATTAGTGTGAGAATGACACAGGGGGTATTTGGGCTATCAGAGTGAGATTACACATGGATATTTTGGCTATCACTGTGAGATGACAAAGGGGGAATTTGCGCGATCAGTGTGAGATGACATAGGGGGATTTGGGCTACCAGTGCGAGATTACACAGGGGGATTTGGGCAATCAGTCTGAGATTACACATGGGGATTTTGGCTATCACTGTGAGGTTACAAGGGGGATTTGGGCTATCAGTGTGAGGTTACAAAGGCGATTTGGGCTATCAGTGTGAGATTACAAGGGGTATTTTGGCTATAAGTGTGAGATTACACAGGGGGATTTGTGCTATGACTGTTAGATTACACAGTGGGATTTGTTGCTATGACTGTGAGATTACACAGGGGGATTTGGGCTATCACTGTGAGATTAAAGAGGGGGATTTGGGCTATCACTGTGAGATTACACAGGGGGATTTGGGCTATCAGTGTGAGATTACACAGTGGTATTTGGGCTATAAGTGTGAGATGACACAGGGGGAATTTGGGCAATTAGTGAGATTGACAGAGGGGGTATTTGGGCTATCAGAGTGAGATTACACATGGTTATTTTGGCTATCACTGTGAGATGACAAAGGTGGAATTTGCGCGATCAGTGTGAGATGACACAGGGGGATTTTGGCTACCAGTGCAAGATTACACAGGGGGATTTGGGCAATCAGTGTGAGATTACACATGGGGATTTGGGCTATCAGTGTGAGATTACACACGGGTATTTTGGCTATCAGTGTGAGAGGGCACAGGGGGATTTGGGCGATCAGTGTGAGATGACACAGGGGGAATTTGGGCTATCAGTGTGAGATGACACAGGGGAAATTTGGGCTATCAGTGTGAGATTACTCAAGGGATTTGGGCTATCAGTGTGAGGTTACAAGGGGGATTTGAGCTATCACTGTGAGATTCTACAGGGCGATATGGGATATCAGTGCGAGCTTACAAGTGGGATTTGGGTTATCGGTGTGAGATTACATAGGGGGATTTTGGCTATTACTGTGAGATTACACATGGGGATTTGGGCTACCAGTGTGAGATTACACAGGGGGATTTGGGCTACCAGTGTGAGATTAAACAGGGGGATTTGGGCTATCACTGTTAGATTATACAGTGGGATTTGGGCTATCAGTGTGAGATGACACAGGGGGAATTTGGGCAGTTAGTGAGATTGACAGAGGGGGTATTTGGGCTATCAGAGTGAGATTACACATGGTTATTTTGGCTATCACTGTGAGATGACAAAGGTGGAATTTGCGCGATCAGTGTGAGATGACACAGGAGGATTTTGGCTACCAGTGCAAGATTACACAGGGGGATTTGGGGCAATCAGTGTGAGATTACACATGGGGATTTGGGCTATCAGTGTGAGATTACACACGGGTATTTTGGCTAAAAGTGTGAGAGGACACAGGGGGATTTGGGCGATCAGTGTGAGATGACACAGGGGGAATTTGGGCTATCAGTGTGAGATGACACAGGGGAAAATTTGGGCTATCAGTGTGAGATTACTCAAGGGATTTGGGCTATCAGTGTGAGATTACACAGGGTGATTTGGGCTATTAGTGTGAGATTACACAGTGGTATTTGGGCTATCAGTGTGAGATGACACAGGGGGAATTTGGGCAATTAGTGTGAGATTGACACAGGGGGTATTTGGGCTATCAGAGTGAGATTACACATGGATATTTTGGCTATCACTGTGAGATGACAAAGGGGGAATTTGCGCGATCAGTGTGAGATGACATAGGGGGATTTGGGCTACCAGTGCGAGATTACACAGGGGGATTTGGGCAATCAGTCTGAGATTACACATGGGGATTTTGGCTATCACTGTGAGGTTACAAGGGGGATTTGGGCTATCAGTGTGAGGTTACAAAGGCGATTTGGGCTATCAGTGTGAGATTACAAGGGGTATTTTGGCTATAAGTGTGAGATTACACAGGGGGATTTGTGCTATGACTGTTAGATTACACAGTGGGATTTGTGCTATGACTGTGAGATTACACAGGGGGATTTGGGCTATCACTGTGAGATTAAAGAGGGGGATTTGGGCTTTCACTGTGAGATTACACAGGGGGATTTGAGCTATCAGTGTGAGGTAACAAAGGATATTTGGGCTATCAGTGTGAGATTACAAGGGGTATTTGGGCTATCGCTGTGAGATTACACAGGGGGATTTGGGCTATCAATGTGAGTTCAAAAGGGGGATATGGGCTATCAGGGTGAGTTGACACAGGGGGAATTTGGGCTATCAGTGTGAGATTGCACAGGGGGATTTGAGCTATCAGTGTGAGATTACAAAGGGGAATTAGGGCTATCGGTGTGAGGCTAAAAGGGGGATTTGGGCTAAAAGTGTGAGATTACACAGGGGAATTTCGGCTATCAGTGTGAGGTTACAAGGGGGTTTTGAGCTATCACTGTGAGATTACACCAGGGGATTTGGTCTATCACTGTGAGATTATACAGGGGGATTTGGGCTATCAGGGTGAGTTGACACAGGGGAAATTTGGGCTATCAGTGTGAGATTGCACAGGGGGATTTGGGCTATCAGTGTGAGATTACAAAGGGGATTTGGGCTATCAGTGTGAGGCTAAAAGGGTGATTTGGGCTAAAAGTGTGAGATTACACAGGGGAATTTCGGCTATCAGTGTGAGGTTACAAGGGGGATTTGAGCTATCACTGTGAGATTACACCAGGGTATTTGGTCTATCACTGTGAGATTATACAGGGGGATTTGGGATTTCAGCGTGAGTTTACCAAGTGGGATTTGGGTTATCGGTGTGAGATTACGTAGGGGGATTTGGGCGATCAGTGTGAGATTACACATGGGAATTTGGTCTATCACTTTGACATTACAAGGGGGATTGGGGCTAACAGTGTGAGGTTACAAAGGGGATTTGGGCTACCAGTGTGAGATTACAAGGGGTATTTGGGCTATCAGTTTAAGATTACACAGGGGGATTTGGGCTATCATGGTGAGATTACAAAGGGGGATTTGTGTTATCAGTGTGTGTTTACTCAGGGGGATTTGGGCTATCAGTGTGAGGTTACAAATGGGGATTTGGGCTATCGGTGTGAGATTACACAGGGGTATTTGGGCTATCACTGTGAGATTACACAGGGGGATTTGGGCTATCACTGTTAGATTACTCAGGGGGATTTGGGCTATCACTGTGAGATTAAAGAGGGGGATTTGGGCTTTCACTGCTAGATTGCACAGGGGGATTTTGGCTATCACTGTGAGATTACACAGGGGTATTTGGGCTATCAGTGTGAGATTACAAGGGTTATTTGGGCTATCAGTGTGAGATTACAAGGGTTATTTGGGCTATCAGTGTGAGATTACACAGGGGGATTTGTTCTATCACTGTGAGATTATACGGGGGGATTTGGGATATCAGTGTGAGCTAACAAGTGAGATTTGGGTTATCGGTGTGAGATTACATAGGGGGATTTGGGCTATCACTGTGAGATTACACAGGGGGATTTGGGCTACCAGTGCGAGATTACACAGGGGGATTTGGACTATCAGAGTGAGATTATACATGGGGATTTGGGCTATCACTGTGAGGTTTCAAGTGTGTAATGGGCTATCAGTGTGAGGTTACAAAGGGAATTTGGGCTATCAGTGTGAGATTACAAGGGTTTATTAGGGCTATTACTCTGAGATTACACAGGGGTAATTGGGCTATCAGTGTGAGATTAGACATGGGGATTTGGGCTATCACTGTGAGGTTACAAGGTGGATTTGGGCTATCAGTGTGAGGATAAAAGGGGGATTTTGGCTAAGAGTGTGAGATTACACAGTGGAATTTGAGCTATCAGTGTTACGTTACGAGGGGGATTTGGGCTATCAGTGTGAGTTTAGAAGGGGGATTTGGTCTATCACTGTGAGATTACACAGGGGGTTTTGGGCTATCACTCTGAGATTATACAGGGGGATATGGGATATCAGTGTGAGATTACAAGTGGGATTTGGTTTATCGGTGTGAGATTACATAGGGGGATTTTGGCTATCACTGTGAGATTACACAGAGGGATTTGGGATATCAGTGTGAGTTTACAAGTGGGATTTGGGTTATCAGTGTGACATTACAAGGGGGATTTGGGTTATCACTGTGAGATTTCACAGGGGGATTTGGGCTACCAGTGCGAGATTTCACAGGGGTATTTGGGCTATCAGTGTGAGATTATACATGGGGATTTGGGCTATCACTGTGAGGTTACAAGGGAGATATGGGTTTTCAGTGTGAGGTTACAAAGGGGATTTGGGATATCAGTCTGAGATTACAAAGGTTATTTGGGCTATTAGTGTGAGATTACACAGGGGTGTTTGGGCTATTAGTGTGAGATTACAAGGGGGATTTGGGTTATCAGTGTAAGTTTACTCTGGGGGGATTTGGGCTATCAGTGTGAGATTACACAGGGCCATTTGGGCACTCACTGTTTGATTACACAGGGGGATTAGGGCTATCACTGTGAGATTAAAGAGGGGTATTTGGGCTTTCACTGTGAGATTGCACAGGGAGATTTTGACTATTACTGTGAAATTACACAGGGGTATTTGGGCTATCAGTGTGAGATCAAAAGGGCTATTTGGGCTATCAGTGTGAGATTACAAGTGTTATTTGGGCTATCACTGTGAGATTACACAGGGGGATTTGGGCTATCACTGTGAGATTACACAGGGGGATTTGGGATATCAGTGTGAGCTTACAAGCGGGATTTGGGTTATCGGTGTGAGAAAACATAGGGGAATTTGGGCCATCACTGTCAGATTACACAGGGGATTTGGGCTACCAGAGCAAGATTACACAGGGGGATTTGGGCTATCACTGTTAGATTATACAGGGGGATTTGGGCTATCACTGTGAGATTAAACAGGGGAATTTGGGCTATCACTGTGAGATTACACAGAGGGATATGGGCTATCAGTGTGAGATTACACAGTGGTATTTGGGCTAACAGTGTGAGTTGACCCAGGGGGGAATATGGGCAATTAGTGTGAGATTGACACAGGGAGTACTTGGGCTATCAGAGTGAGATTACACATGGGTATTTTGGCTATCACTGTGAGATGTCAAAGGGGGAATTTGGGCGATCAGTGTGAGATGACACAGGGGGATTTGGGCTACCAGTGCAAGATTACACAGGGGGATTTGGGTTATCAGTGTGAGATTCCACATGGGGATTTGGGCTATCACTGTGAGGTTACAAGGGGGATTTGGGCTATCAGTGTGAGGTTACAAATGCGATTTGGGCTATAAGTGTGAGATTACAAGGTGTATTTGGGCTATCACTGTGAGATTACACAGGGGGATTTGGGCTATCAGTGTGAGGTCAAAAGGATGATTTGGGCTATCAGTGTGATTTGACACAGGGGGAATTTGGGCTATCAGTGTGAGATTACACAGGTGGATTTGGGCTATCAGTGTGAGATTACAAGAGGGATTCGGGCTATCAGTGTGAGGCTAAAAGGGTCATTTGGGATAAAAGTGTGAGATTACACAGGGGAATTTCGGCTATCAGTGTGAGGTTACAAGGGGGATTTGAGCTATCACTGTGAGATTACACCGGGGGATTTGGGCTATCAGTGTGAGATTATACTGGGGGATTTGGGACATCAGCATGAGCTTACAAGTGGCATTTGGGTTATCGGTATGAGATTACATAGGGGGATTTGGGCAATCAGTGTGAGATTACACATGGGGATTTGGGCGATCACTTTGAGGTTACTAGGGGAATTGGTGCGATCAGTGTGAGGTTACAAAGGGGATTTGGTCCCATCAATGTAAGATTACACAGGGGGATTTGTGATATCAGGGTGAGATTACAAAGGGGGATTTGGGCTATCACTGTGAGATTACACAGGGGGATTTGGGCTATAACTTTGACATGGCACAGGGGGATTTGGGCTATCAGTGTGAGATAACAAGGGGGTTTTGGGCTATCAGTGTGAGATGACACCGGGGTATTTGGGCTATCAGTGTGAGATGACACAGGGGGAATTTGGGCTATCAGTGTGAGATTACTCAGGGGATTTGGGCTATCAGTGTGAGGCTAATAGGGGGATTTTGGCTAACAGTGTGAGATTACACAGGGGAATTTGAGCTAACAGTGTGAGGTTACGAGGCGGATTTGGGCTATCAGTGTGTGGTTACAAGGTGGATTTGAGCTATCACTGTGAGATTATACAGGGGGATGTGGGATATCAGTGTGAGTTTACAAGTGGAATCTGGGTTATCGGTGTGAGATTACATAGTGGGATTTTGGCTATCACTGTGAGATTACACAGGGGGATATGGGCTACCAGTGCAAGATTACACAGGGGGATTTGGGCTATCATTGTGAGATTATACATGGGGATTTGGGCTATCACTGTGAGGTTACAAGGGGGATATGGGCTATCAGTGTCAGGTTACAAAGGGGATTTGGGCCATCAGTGTGATATTATACATGGGGATTTGGGCTATCACTGTGAGGTTACAAGGGGGATATGGGTTTTCAGTGTGAGGTTACAAAGGGGATTTGGGCTATCAGTGTGAGATTACAAAGGTTATTTGGGCTATTAATGTGAGATTACACAGGGGTATTTGGGCTATCCCATGTGAGATTACAAGGAGAATTGGACTATCACTGTTAGATTACGCAGGGGGATTTGGGCTATAACTGTTAGATTACAGAGGGAGACTTGGGCCATCACTGTGAGATTTAGGAGGGGGATTTGGGCTTTCACTGTGAGATTGCACAGGGGGATTTTGGCTATCACTGTGAGTTTACACAGGGGGATTTGGGCTATCAGTGTGAGATTATACATGGGGATTTGGGCTATCACTGTGAGGTTACAAGGGTGATATGGGCTATCAGTGTGAGGTTACTAAGTGGATTTGGGCTATCAATGTGAGATTACAAGGTTATTTGGGCTATTACTGTGTAATTACAAAGGGGAATTTGGGCTATCCGTGTGAGATTACAAGGGGGATGTGGGCTATCACTGTGAGATTAAACTGGGGGATTTGAGCTTTCATTGTGAGATTGCACAGAGGGATTTTGGCTATCACTGTGAGATTACGCAGGGGGATTTGGGCTATCAGTGTGAGATGACACAGGAGGAATTTGGGCTATCAGTGTGAGATTACTCAGGGGATTTGGGCTATCAGTGTGAGGCTAAAAGGGGGATTTTGGCTAACAGTGTGAGATTACTGAGATTACACAAGGGGTTTTGGGCTACCAGTGTGAGGTTACAAGGGGTATTTGGGCTCTCAGTGTGAGATTACACATGAGGGTTTGAGCTATCAGTATGAGTTTTACAAGGGGGATTTAGGCTATCACTGTGAGATTACACAGGGGGTTTTGGGGTATAAGTGTAAGATTAGACAGCGGGATTTGGGTGATCAGTTTGAGGTTACAAGGGGGATTTGGGCTCTCAGTGTGAGGTTACAAATGGGATTTGGGCTATCAGTGTGAGATTACAAGGGGTATTTCGTCTACCACTGTGAAATTACACAGGGGGATTTGGGCTATCAGTGTGAGCTCAAATTGGGGATTTGGGCTACCAGTGTGAGGTTACAAGGGGTATTTGGGCTCTCAGTGTGCGATTGCACACGAGGATTTGAGCTATCTGTGTGAGGTTTACAAGGGGGATTTGGGCTATCACTGTGAGATTACACAGGGTGATTTGGGGAATAAGTGTAAGATTAGACAGCGGATTTGGGCGATCAGTTTGAGATTACAAGGGGGATTTGGGCTATCAGTGTGAGGCTACAAAGGGTAATTGGGCTATCAGTGTGAGATTACAAGGGCAAATTGGGCTATCAGTGTGAGATTACACAGTGGAATTTTGGCTATCAGTCTGAGATTACAAAGTGGGATTTGGGCTCTCAGTGTGAGATTACACACGATGGTTTGAGCTATCAGTGTGAGATTACAAGGGCGATTTGGGCTATCTGTGTGAGATTACACAAGGTATTTTGGGCTACCAGTGTGAGGTTACATGGGGTATTTGGGCTCTCAGTGTGAGATTACACACAAGGGTTTGAGCGATCAGTGTGAGTTTTACAAGGGGGAATTGGGCTATCACTGTGAGATTACACAGGGTGATTTGGGGAATAAGTGTAAGATTAGACAGCGGGATTTGGGCGATCAGTTTGAGATTACAAGGGGGATTTTGGGCTATCAGTGTTGAGGTTACAAGTGGTATTTCGTCTACCACCGTAAGATTACACAGGGGATTTGGGCTATCAGTGTGAGATTACACAAGATGATTTGGACTATCACTGTGAGGTTACAAGGGGGATTTGGGCTATCAGTGCGAGGGTGTTTGGGCTATCAGTGTATGGTTACACAGGGGTTTGGGCTATCAGAGTGAGATTACACTGGGGGATTTGGGCGATCAGTGTGAGGTTACAAGGGGGATTTGGGCTATCAGTGTGATGCTACAAAGGGTATTTGGGCTATCAGTGTGAGATTACAAGGGGTGTTTGGGCTACCACTGTGAGATTACACAGGGGGATTTGGGCTATCAGTGACAGCTCAAATTGGGGATTTGGGCTATCAGTGTGAGATTACAAGGGGATTTGGGCTATGAGTGTGAGATTACACAAGGCGATTTGGGCTACCAGTGTGATGTTACAAGGGGTATTTGGGCTCTCAGTGTGAGATTACACACGAGGGTTTGAGCTATCAGTGTGAGGTTTACAAGGGGCATTTGGGCTATCACTGTGAGATTACACAGGGGGATTTGGGGTATAAGTGTAAGATGAGACAGCGGGATTTGGGCGATCAGTTTGAGGTTACAAGGGGGATTTGGGCTATCAGTGTGAGGTTACAAATGGGATTTGGGCTATCAGTGTGAGATTACAAGTGATATCTCGTTTACCACTGTAAGATTACACAGGGGGATTTGGGCTATCTGTGTGAGCTCAAATTGGGGATTTGGGCTATCAGTGTGAGATTCAAGGGGTATTTGGGCTATCAGTGTGAGGTTACAAGGGGGATTTGGGCTATCAGTGTGAGATTACACAGGGGGATTTCGGAAATCACTGTGAGATTACACAGGGGGATTTGGGCTATCAGTGTGAGATTACACAGGGGGATTTGGGTTATCAGTGTGAGATTACACAGGGGGATTTGGGCAATCACTGTGAGGTTACAAGGGGGATTTGGACTATTAGTGTGAGCTTACAAGGGGGATTTGGCCTATCAGTGTGAGGTTACCAGGGGTATTTGGGCTCTCAGTTTGAGATTACAAAGGGGGTTTTGGGTTAACAGTCTGAGATTACAAAGTGGGATTTGGGCTATCAGTGTGAAGGTACAAGGGGGATTATGGCTATCACTGTGAGGTTTACAAGGGGGATTTGGGCTATCATTGTTAGATTACACAGTGAATTTGGGCTATCAGTTTGAGATTACAAGGGGGATTTGGGCTATCAGTGTGAGGTTACAAGTGGTATTTCGTCTACCACCGTAAGATTACACAGGGGGATTTGGGCTATCAGTGTGAGATTACACAAGATGATTTGGACTATCACTGTGAGGTTACAAGGGGGATTTGGGCTATCAGTGCGAGGGTGTTTGGGCTATCAGTGTATGGTTACACAGGGGTTTGGGCTATCAGAGTGAGATTACACTGGGGGATTTGGGCGATCAGTGTGAGGTTACAAGGGGGATTTGGGCTATCAGTGTGATGCTACAAAGGGTATTTGGGCTATCAGTGTGAGATTACAAGGGGTGTTTGGGCTACCACTGTGAGATTACACAGGGGGATTTGGGCTATCAGTGACAGCTCAAATTGGGGATTTGGGCTATCAGTGTGAGATTACAAGGGGATTTGGGCTATGAGTGTGAGATTACACAAGGCGATTTGGGCTACCAGTGTGATGTTACAAGGGGTATTTGGGCTCTCAGTGTGAGATTACACACGAGGGTTTGAGCTATCAGTGTGAGGTTTACAAGGGGCATTTGGGCTATCACTGTGAGATTACACAGGGGGATTTGGGGTATAAGTGTAAGATGAGACAGCGGGATTTGGGCGATCAGTTTGAGGTTACAAGGGGGATTTGGGCTATCAGTGTGAGGTTACAAATGGGATTTGGGCTATCAGTGTGAGATTACAAGTGATATCTCGTTTACCACTGTAAGATTACACAGGGGGATTTGGGCTATCTGTGTGAGCTCAAATTGGGGATTTTGGCTATCAGTCTGAGATTACAAAGTGGGATTTGGGCTCTCAGTGTGAGATTACACACGATGGTTTGAGCTATCAGTGTGAGATTACAAGGGCGATTTGGGCTATCTGTGTGAGATTACACAGGGTGATTTGGGGAATAAGTGTAAGATTAGACAGCGGGATTTGGGCGATCAGTTTGAGATTACAAGGGGGATTTGGGCTATCAGTGTGAGGTTACCAGGGGTATTTGGGCTCTCAGTTTGAGATTACAAAGGGGGTTTTGGGTTAACAGTCTGAGATTACAAAGTGGGATTTGGGCTATCAGTGTGAAGGTACAAGGGGGATTATGGCTATCACTGTGAGGTTTACAAGGGGGATTTGGGCTATCATTGTTAGATTACACAGTGAATTTGGGCTATCAGTTTGAGATTACACAGGGGGATTTGGGCTATCAGTGTGAGATTGCACAAGGGGATTTGGATTATTTGTGTGAGGTTACAAGGCCGATTTGGGCTATCAGTGTGACGGTTCAAAGGGGATTTGAGCTATCAGTGTGAGATTACATTGGGCATTTGTGCTCTCAGTGTGAGATTACACAGGGTGGTTTGGGATATTAGTGTGTGGTTACACAGGGTGTTTGGGCTATCAGTCGGAGATTACACTGGGGGATTTGGCCTATCAGTGTGAAGGTACAAGGGGGATTTGGGCTATTAGTGTGATGTTAAAAGGTGGATTTGGGCCATCACTGTGAGATTGCACAGGGGGATTTGGTGTATAAGTGTAGGATTACACAGGGTGATTTGGGCTATCACTGTGAGGTTACAAGGGGGATTTGGCCTATCAGTGTGAGATTACCAGGGGTATTTGGTCTCTCAGTGTGAGATTACAAACGGGGTTTTGGGCTAACAGTCTGAGATTACAAAGTGGGCTTTGGCCTATTAGTGTGAATGTACAAGGGGGATTTTGGCGATCAGTGTGAGGTTTACAAGGGGGATTTGGGCTATCATTGTTAGATTACGCAGGGAATTTGGGCTATCAGTTTGAGATTACACAGGGGGATTTGGTCTATCAGTGTGAGATTACACAGGGGGATTTGTGCTATCACTGTGAGGTTACAAGGGGGATTTGGGCTATCAGTATGAGTTTACAAGGGGGATTTGGTCTATCCGTGTGAGGTTACAAGGTGTATTTGGGCTCTCAGAGTGAGATTACACACGAGGGTTTGAGCTATCAGTTTGAGGTTTACAAGGGGGATTTGGGCTATCACTGTGAGATTACGCTGGGGGATTTGGGCTTTCAGTGTGAGGTTACACACGGGGATTTGGGCTATCAGCCTGAGATTACACAGGCGGATCTGGGCTATAAGTGTAAGATTACACAGCGGGTTTTGGGCAATCACTATGGGATTACATATGGCTATTTGGGCTATCACTGTTTGATTACACAAGGGGATTTGGACTATCACTGTGAGTTTCCAAGGGGGATTTGGTCGATCAGTGTGAGGGTTCAAGGGGGATTTGAGCAATCAGTGTGAGAATACATGGGGTATTTGTGCTCTCAGTGTGAGATTACACAGGGGGGTGTGGGCTATCAGTGTGTGGTAATACAGGGGGTTTGGGCTATCAGACTGAGATTACATGGGGGATTTGGGCTATCAGTGTGAGGGTACAAGGGGGATTTGGGCTATCACTGTGAGATTACACAGGGGGATTTGGGCTATCAGTGTGAGCTCAAATTGGGGATTTGGGCTACCAGTGTGAGGTTACAAGGGGTATTTGGGCTATCAGTGTGAGATTACACACGAGGGTTTGAGCTATCAGTGTGAGTTTTCCAAGGGGTATTTGGGCTATCACTGTGAGATTACACAGGGTGATTTGGGGTATAAGTGTAAGATTAGACAGCGGGATTTGGGCGAACAGTTTGAGGTTACAAAGGGGTTTTGGGCTATCAGTGTGAGGTTACAAATGGGATTTGGGCTATCAGTGTGAGATTACAAGTGATATTTCGTCTACCACTGTAAGATTACACAGGGGGATTTGGGCTATCTGTGTGAGCTCAAATTGGGGATTTGGGCTATCAGTGTGAGGTTACAAGGGGAATTTGGGCTATCCGTGTGAGGTTACAAGGGGTATTTGGGCTCTCAGAGTGAGATTACACACGAGGGTTTGAGCTATCAGTTTGAGGTTTACAAGGGGGATTTGGGCTATCACTGTGAGATTACACAGGGGGATTTGGGCTATCACTGTTAGATTACACAGGGGGATTTGGGCTATCACTGATAGATTACACAGAGGGATTTGGGCCATCACTGTGAGATCTAAGAGGGGGATTTGGTCTTTCACAGTGAGATTGTACAGGGGACTTGGGCTATCAGTGTGAGATTATACATGGGGATTTGGGCTATGACTGTGAGGTTACAAAGGGGATATGGGCTATCTGTGTGAGGTTACAAAGGGGATTTGGGCTATCAGTGTGATATTATACATGTGGATTTGGGCTATCACTGTGAGGTTACAAGGGGGATAAGGTTTTTCAGTGTGAGGTTATAAAGGGGATTTGGTCTATCATTGTGTGATTACAAAAGTTATTTGGGCTATTACTGTGAGATTACACAGGGGTATTTGGGCTATCAGTGTGAGATTACAAGGGGTATTTGGCATATCAGGGTGAGATTACAACGGTTATTTGGGCTATCAGTGTGAGATTACACAGGGGGATTTGGCTATCACTGTGAGATTACACAGGGGGATTTGGGCTATCACTGTGAGATTATACACGGGGGATTGGGGATATCAGTGTGAGTTTACAAGTGGGATTTGGGTTATCGGTCAGAGATTATGTAGGAGGTTTTGGGATATCACTGTGAGTTTACACAATGGGATTTGGGCTACCAGTGCGAGATTACACAGGGGGATATGGGCTATCAGTGTGAGGCTACTAAGGGGATTTGGGCTATAAGTGTGAGATTACAAGGGTTATTTGGGCTATTACTGTGAGATTACACAGGGGTATTTGGGCTATCAGTGTGAGATTACAAGGGGATTTGGGCTATCACTGTGAGTTTACTCAGTGGGATTTGGGCTAAAAGTGTGAGGTTACAAGGGGGATTTGGGCTATCAGTGGGAGATTACACAGGGGGATTTTGGCTATCACTGTGAGTATACACAGGGGGATTTGGGCTATCACTGTGAAATTATACAGTGGGATATGGGATATCAGTGTCAGCTTACAGGTGGGATTTCAGTTATCGGTGTGAGATTACATAGGGGGATTTTGCCTATCACTGAGAGATTACACAGGGGGATTTGGGCTACCGGAGTGAGATTACCCAGGGGGATTTGGGCTATCAGTGTGTGATTATACATGGGGATTTGGGCTACCACTGTGATGTTACAAGCGGGATAAGGGCTATCAGTGTGAGGTTACAAAGAGGATTTGGGCTATCAGTGTGATATTATACATGTGGATTTGGGCTATCACTGTGAGGTTACAAGGGGGATAAGGGTTTTCAGTGTGAGGTTATTAAGGGGATTTGGTCTAACAATGTGAGATTACAAAGGTTATTTGTGCTATCACTGTGAGATTAAAGAGGGGGATTTGGGTTTTCACTGTGAGATTGCACAGAGGGATTTTGGCTATCACTGAGACATTACACAGGGGGTTTTGGGCTATCAGCGTGAGATGACACAGGGGGAAATTTGGGCTATCAGTGTGAGATTACTTAGGGGATTTGGGCTATCAGTGTGAGGCTAAAAGGGGGATTTTGGTTCTCAGTGTGAGGATACGAGGGGGATTTGGGCTATCAGTGTGAGGTTACAAGGGGGATTTGAGCTATCAGGGTGAGATTACAAGGGTTATTTGGGCAATCAGTGTGAGATTATACAGGGGGATTTGTGCTAACACTGTGAGATTACACAGGGGGATTTGGGCTATCACTGTGAGATTATACTGGGGGATTTGTGATATCAGTGTGAGCTTACAAGTGGGATTTGGGTTATCGGTGTGAGATTACATAGAGGGATTTTGGCTATCACTCTGCGATTACACAGGGGGATTTGGGCTAGCAGTGCGAGTTTACACAGGGGGATTTGGGCTATTAGTGTGAGATTATACATGGGGATTTGGGCTATCACTGTGAGGTTACAAGGGGGATATGGGCTATCAGTGTGAGGTTACAAAGGGGATTTGGGTTATCAGTGTGATATTATACATGGGGATTTGGGCTATCACTGTGAGGTTACAAGGGGGATATGTGTTTTCAGTGTGAGGTTACAAAGAGGATTTGGGCTATCAGTGTGAAATTACAAAGGTTATTTGGGCTATTACTGTGAGATTACACAGTGGTATTTGGGCTATCAGTGTGAGATTACAGGGGGTATTTGGGCTATCAGTGAGAGATTACACAGGGGGATTTGGGCTATCATGGTGAGATTACACAGGGGGATTTGGGCTATCTCTCTGAGATTATACAGAGGGATTTGGGATATCAGTGTGAGTTTACAAGTGGGATTTGGGTTATCGTTCTGAGATTACATAGGCGGATTTGGGCTATCACTGTGAGATTACACAATGGGATTTGGGCTACCTTTTGCGAGATTACACAGGGGGATTTGGGTATCAGTGTGAGATTATACATGTGGTTTTGGGCTATCACTGTGAGGTTACAAGGGTGATATGGGCTATCAGTGTGAGGTTACTAAGTGGATTTGGGCTATCAATGTGAGATTACAAAGGTTATTTGGGCTATTACTGTGAGATTACACAGGGGTATGTGGGCTATCCGTGTGAGATTACAAGGAGGATTGGACTATCACTGTTAGATTACGCAGGGGGATTTGGGCTATAACTGTTAGATTACAGAGGGGGACTTGGGCCATCACTGTAAGATTTAGGAGGGGGATTTGGGCTTTCACTGTGAGATTGCACAGGGGGATTTTGGCTATCACTGTGAGTTTACACAGGGGGATTTGGGCTATCAGTGTGAGATTATACATGGGGATTTGGGCTATCACTGTGAGGTTACAAGGGTGATATGGGCTAACAGTGTGAGGTTACTAAGTGGATTTGGGCTATCAATGTGAGATTACAAAGGTTATTTGGGCTATTACTGTGAGATTACACAGGGGTATTTGTGCTATCCGTGTGAGATTACAAGGAGGATTGGACTATCACTGTTAGATTACGCAGGGGGATTTGGGCTATAACTGTTTGATTACAGAGGGGGACTTGGGCCAACACTGTAAGATTTAGGAGGGGGATTTGGGCTTTCACTGTGCGATTGCACAGGGGGATTTTGGCTATCACTGTGTGTTTACACAGGGGGATTTGGGCTATCAGTGTGAGATTATACATGGGGATTTGGTCTATCACTGTGAGGTTACAAGGGTGATATGGGCTAACAGTGTGAGGTTACTAAGTGGATTTGGGCTATCAATGTGAGATTACAAAGGTTATTTGGGCTATTACTGTGAGATTACACAGGGGTATTTGTGCTATCCGTGTGAGATTACAAGGAGGATTGGACTATCACTGTTAGATTACGCAGGGGGATTTGGGCTATAACTGTTTGATTACAGAGGGGGACTTGGGCCAACACTGTAAGATTTAGGAGGGGGATTTGGGCTTTCACTGTGCGATTGCACAGGGGGATTTTGGCTATCACTGTGTGTTTACACAGGGGGATTTGGGCTATCAGTGTGAGATTATACATGGGGATTTGGTCTATCACTGTGAGGTTACAAGGGTGATATGGGCTATCAGTGTGAGGTTACTAAGTGGATTTGGGCTATCAATGTGAGATTACAAAGGTTATTTGGGCTATTACTGTGCAATTACAAAGGGGAATTTGGGCTATCCGTGTGAGATTACAAGGGGGATTTGGGCTATCACTGTGAGATTAAACAGGGGGATTTGGGCTTTCACTGTGAGATTGCACAGAGGGATTTTGGCTATCACTGTGAGATTACGCAGGGGGATTTGGGCTATCAGTGTGAGATGACACAGGAGGAATTTGGGCTATCAGTGTGAGATTACTCAGGGGATTTGGGCTATCAGTGTGAGGCTAAAAGGGGGATTTTGGCTAACAGTGTGAGATTACTGAGATTACACAAGGGGTTTTGGGCTACCTGTCTGAGGTTACAAGGGGTATTTGGGCTATCAGTGTGAGATTACACATGAGGGCTTGAGCTATCAGTATGAGTTTTACAAGGGGGATTTGGGCTATCACTGTGAGATTACACAGGGGGTTTTGGGGTATAAGTGTAAGATTAGACAGCGGGATTTGGGCGATCAGTTTGAGGTTACAAGGGGGATTTGGGCTCTCAGTGTGAGGTTACAAATGGGATTTGGGCTATCAGTGTGAGATTACAAGGGGTATTTCGTCTACCACTGTGAAATTACACAGGGGGATTTGGGCTATCAGTGTGAGATTACAAGGGGTATTTGGCATATCAGGGTGAGCTTACAACGGTTATTTGGGCTATCAGTGTGAGATTACACAGGGGGATTTGGGCTATCACTGTGAGATTACACAGGGGGATTTGGGCTATCACTGTGAGATTATACACGGGGGATTGGGGATATCAGTGTGAGTTTACAAGTGGGATTTGGGTTATCGGTCAGAGATTACGTAGGAGGTTTTGGGATATCACTGTGAGATTACACAATGGGATTTGGGCTACCAGTGCGAGATTACACAGGGGGATATGGGCTATCAGTGTGAGGCTACTAAGGGGATTTGGGCTATAAGTGTGAGATTACAAGGGTTATTTGGGCTATTACTGTGAGATTACACAGGGGTATTTGGGCTATCAGTGTGAGATTACAAGGGGATTTGGGCTATCACTGTGAGTTTACTCAGTGGGATTTGGGCTAAAAGTGTGAGGTTACAAGGGGGATTTGGGCTATCAGTGGGAGATTACACAGGGGGATTTTGGCTATCACTGTGAGGTTACAAGGGGGATAAGGGTTTTCAGTGTGAGGTTATTAAGGGGATTTGGTCTAACAATGTGAGATTACAAAGGTTATTTGTGCTATCACTGTGAGATTAAAGAGGGGGATTTGGGTTTTCACTGTGAGATTGCACAGAGGGATTTTGGCTATCACTGAGACATTACACAGGGGGTTTTGGGCTATCAGCGTGAGATGACACAGGGGGAAATTTGGGCTATCAGTGTGAGATTACTTAGGGGATTTGGGCTATCAGTGTGAGGCTAAAAGGGGGATTTTGGTTCTCAGTGTGAGGTTACAAGGGGGATTTGAGCTATCAGGGTGAGATTACAAGGGTTATTTGGGCAATCAGTGTGAGATTATACAGGGGGATTTGTGCTAACACTGTGAGATTACACAGGGGGATTTGGGCTATCACTGTGAGATTATACTGGGGGATTTGTGATATCAGTGTGAGCTTACAAGTGGGATTTGGGTTATCGGTGTGAGATTACATAGAGGGATTTTGGCTATCACTCTGCGATTACACAGGGGGATTTGGGCTAGCAGTGCGAGTTTACACAGGGGGATTTGGGCTATTAGTGTGAGATTATACATGGGGATTTGGGCTATCACTGTGAGGTTACAAGGGGGATATGGGCTATCAGTGTGAGGTTACAAAGGGGATTTGGGCTATCAGTGTGATATTATACATGGGGATTTGGGCTATCACTGTGAGGTTACAAGGGGGATATGTGTTTTCAGTGTGAGGTTACAAAGAGGATTTGGGCTATCAGTGTGAAATTACAAAGGTTATTTGGGCTATTACTGTGAGATTACACAGTGGTATTTGGGCTATCAGTGTGAGATTACAGGGGGTATTTGGGCTATCAGTGAGAGATTAAAAGGCTTATTTGGGCTATCAGTGTGAGATTACACAGGGGGATTTGGGCTATCATGGTGAGATTACACAGGGGGATTTGGGCTATCACGGTGAGATTACACAGGGGGATTTGGGCTATCACTCTGAGATTATACAGAGGGATTTGGGATATCAGTGTGAGTTTACAAGTGGGATTTGGGTTATCGTTCTGAGATTACATAGGCGGATTTGGGCTATCACTGTGAGATTACACAATGGGATTTGGGCTACCTTTTGCGAGATTACACAGGGGGATTTGGGTATCAGTGTGAGATTATACATGTGGTTTTGGGCTATCACTGTGAGGTTACAAGGGTGATATGGGCTATCAGTGTGAGGTTACTAAGTGGATTTGGGCTATCACTGTGAGATTACACAATGGGATTTGGGCTACCTTTTGCGAGATTACACAGGGGGATTTGGGTATCAGTGTGAGATTATACATGTGGTTTTGGGCTATCACTGTGAGGTTACAAGGGTGATATGGGCTATCAGTGTGAGGTTACTAAGTGGATTTGGGCTATCACTGTGAGATTACACAATGGGATTTGGGCTACCTTTTGCGAGATTACACAGGGGGATTTGGGTATCAGTGTGAGATTATACATGTGGTTTTGGGCTATCACTGTGAGGTTACAAGGGTGATATGGGCTATCAGTGTGAGGTTACTAAGTGGATTTGGGCTATCAATGTGAGATTACAAAGGTTATTTGGGCTATTACTGTGAGATTACACAGGGGTATGTGGGCTATCCGTGTGAGATTACAAGGAGGATTGGACTATCACTGTTAGATTACGCAGGGGGATTTGGGCTATAACTGTTAGATTACAGAGGGGGACTTGGGCCATCACTGTGAGATTTAGGAGGGGGATTTGGGCTTTCACTGTGAGATTGCACAGGGGGATTTTGGCTATCACTGTGAGTTTACACAGGGGGATTTGGGCTATCAGTGTGAGATTATACATGGGGATTTGGGCTATCACTGTGAGGTTACAAGGGTGATATGGGCTATCAGTGTGAGGTTACTAAGTGGATTTGGGCTATCAATGTGAGATTACAAAGGTTATTTGGGCTATTACTGTGTAATTACAAAGGGGAATTTGGGCTATCCGTGTGAGATTACAAGGGGGATTTGGGCTATCACTGTGAGATTAAACAGGGGGATTTGGGCTTTCACTGTGAGATTGCACAGAGTGATTTTGGCTATCACTGTGAGATTTCGCAGGGGGATTTGGGCTATCAGTGTGAGGCTAAAAGGGGGATTTTGGCTAACAGTGTGAGATTACTGAGATTACACAAGGGGTTTTGGGCTACCAGTCTGAGGTTACAAGGGGTATTTGGGCTCTCAGTGTGAGATTACACATGAGGGTTTGAGCTATCAGTATGAGTTTTACAAGGGGGATTTGGGCTATCACTGTGAGATTACACAGGGGGTTTTGGGGTATAAGTGTAAGATTAGACAGCGGGATTTGGGCGATCAGTTTGAGGTTACAAGGGGGATTTGGGCTCTCAGTGTGAGGTTACAAATGGGATTTGGGCTATCAGTGTGAGATTACAAGGGGTATTTCGTCTACCACTGTGAAATTACACAGGGGGATTTGGGCTATCAGTGTGAGCTCAAATTGGGGATTTGGGCTACCAGTGTGAGGTTACAAGGGGTATTTGGGCTCTCAGTGTGCGATTGCACACGAGGATTTGAGCTATCTGTGTGAGGTTTACAAGGGGGATTTGGGCTATCACTGTGAGATTACACAGGGGGATTTGTGGTATAAGTGTAAGATTAGACAGGGGGATTTGGGCGATCAGTTTGAGGTTACAAGGGGGATTTGGGCTATCAGTGTGAGGCTACAAAGGGTAATTGGGCTATCAGTGTGAGATTACAAGGGCAAATTGGGCTATCAGTGTGAGATTACACAGTGGAATTTTGGCTATCAGTCTGAGATTACAAAGTGGGATTTGGGCTCTCAGTGTGAGATTACACACGATGGTTTGAGCTATCAGTGTGAGATTACAAGGGCGATTTGGGCTATCTGTGTGAGATTACACAAGGTATTTTGGGCTACCAGTGTGAGGTTACATGGGGTATTTGGGCTCTCAGTGTGAGATTACACACAAGGGTTTGAGCGATCAGTGTGAGTTTTACAAGGGGGAATTGGGCTATCACTGTGAGATTACACAGGGTGATTTGGGGAATAAGTGTAAGATTAGACAGCGGGATTTGGGCGATCAGTTTGAGATTACAAGGGGGATTTGGGCTATCAGTGTGAGGCTACAAAGGGTAATTGGGCTATCAGTGTGAGATTACAAGGGCAAATTGGGCTATCAGTGTGAGATTACACAGTGGAATTTTGGCTATCAGTCTGAGATTACAAAGTGGGATTTGGGCTCTCAGTGTGAGATTACACACGATGGTTTGAGCTATCAGTGTGAGATTACAAGGGCGATTTGGGCTATCTGTGTGAGATTACACAAGGTATTTTGGGCTACCAGTGTGAGGTTACATGGGGTATTTGGGCTCTCAGTGTGAGATTACACACAAGGGTTTGAGCGATCAGTGTGAGTTTTACAAGGGGGAATTGGGCTATCACTGTGAGATTACACAGGGTGATTTGGGGAATAAGTGTAAGATTAGACAGCGGGATTTGGGCGATCAGTTTGAGATTACAAGGGGGATTTGGGCTATCAGTGTGAGGTTACAAGTGGTATTTCGTCTACCACCGTAAGATTACACAGGGGGATTTGGGCTATCAGTGTGAGATTACACAAGATGATTTGGACTATCACTGTGAGGTTACAAGGGGGATTTGGGCTATCAGTGCGAGATTACAAAGGTTATTTGGGCTATTACTGTGAGATTACACAAGTGTATTTGAGCTATCAATGTGAGATTACAAGGGGTATTTGGGCTATCAGTGTTGGATTACAAGGGTTATTTTGGCTATCAGTGTGAGATTAAACAGGGGGATTTGGGCTATCACTGTGAGATTACACAGGGGGTTTGGGCTATCACTGTGAGATTACACAGGGGGATTTGGGGTACCTGTGCGAGATTACAGAGTGGGATTTGGGCTATCAGTTTGAGATTACAAGGGGGATTTGGGCTATCAGTGTGAGGCTACAAAGGGTAATTGGGCTATCAGTGTGAGATTACAAGGGCAAATTGGGCTATCAGTGTGAGATTACACAGTGGAATTTTGGCTATCAGTCTGAGATTACAAAGTGGGATTTGGGCTCTCAGTGTGAGATTACACACGATGGTTTGAGCTATCAGTGTGAGATTACAAGGGCGATTTGGGCTATCTGTGTGAGATTACACAAGGTATTTTGGGCTACCAGTGTGAGGTTACATGGGGTATTTGGGCTCTCAGTGTGAGATTACACACAAGGGTTTGAGCGATCAGTGTGAGTTTTACAAGGGGGAATTGGGCTATCACTGTGAGATTACACAGGGTGATTTGGGGAATAAGTGTAAGATTAGACAGCGGGATTTGGGCGATCAGTTTGAGATTACAAGGGGGATTTGGGCTATCAGTGTGAGGTTACAAGTGGTATTTCGTCTACCACCGTAAGATTACACAGGGGGATTTGGGCTATCAGTGTGAGATTACACAAGATGATTTGGACTATCACTGTGAGGTTACAAGGGGGATTTGGGCTATCAGTGCGAGATTACAAAGGTTATTTGGGCTATTACTGTGAGATTACACAAGTGTATTTGAGCTATCAATGTGAGATTACAAGGGGTATTTGGGCTATCAGTGTTGGATTACAAGGGTTATTTTGGCTATCAGTGTGAGATTAAACAGGGGGATTTGGGCTATCACTGTGAGATTACACAGGGGGTTTGGGCTATCACTGTGAGATTACACAGGGGGATTTGGGGTACCTGTGCGAGATTACAGAGTGGGATTTGGGCTATCAGTGTGAGATTACAAGGGGATTTGGGCTATGAGTGTGAGATTACACAAGGCGATTTGGGCTCTCAGTGTGAGATTACACACGAGGGTTTGAGCTATCAGTGTGAGGTTTACAAGGGGCATTTGGGCTATCACTGTGAGATTACACAGGGGGATTTGGGGTATAAGTGTAAGATGAGACAGCGGGATTTGGGCGATCAGTTTGAGGTTACAAGGGGGATTTGGGCTATCAGTGTGAGGTTACAAATGGGATTTGGGCTATCAGTGTGAGATTACAAGTGATATCTCGTCTACCACTGTAAGATTACACAGGGGGATTTGGGCTATCTGTGTGAGCTCAAATTGGGGATTTGGGCTATCAGTGTGAGATTCAAGGGGTATTTGGGCTATCAGTGTGAGGTTACAAGGGGGATTTGGGCTATCAGTGTGAGATTACACAGGGGGATTTCGGAAATCACTGTGAGATTACACAGGGGGATTTGGGCTATCACTGTGAGATTACGCAGGGGGATTTGGGCTATCAGTGTGAGATGACACAGGAGGAATTTGGGCTATCAGTGTGAGATTACTCAGGGGATTTGGGCTATCAGTGTGAGGCTAAAAGGGGGATTTTGGCTAACAGTGTGAGATTACTGAGATTACACAAGGGGTTTTGGGCTACCTGTCTGAGGTTACAAGGGGTATTTGGGCTATCAGTGTGAGATTACACATGAGGGCTTGAGCTATCAGTATGAGTTTTACAAGGGGGATTTGGGCTATCACTGTGAGATTACACAGGGGGTTTTGGGGTATAAGTGTAAGATTAGACAGCGGGATTTGGGCGATCAGTTTGAGGTTACAAGGGGGATTTGGGCTCTCAGTGTGAGGTTACAAATGGGATTTGGGCTATCAGTGTGAGATTACAAGGGGTATTTCGTCTACCACTGTGAAATTACACAGGGGGATTTGGGCTATCAGTGTGAGATTACAAGGGGTATTTGGCATATCAGGGTGAGCTTACAACGGTTATTTGGGCTATCAGTGTGAGATTACACAGGGGGATTTGGGCTATCACTGTGAGATTACACAGGGGGATTTGGGCTATCACTGTGAGATTATACACGGGGGATTGGGGATATCAGTGTGAGTTTACAAGTGGGATTTGGGTTATCGGTCAGAGATTACGTAGGAGGTTTTGGGATATCACTGTGAGATTACACAATGGGATTTGGGCTACCAGTGCGAGATTACACAGGGGGATATGGGCTATCAGTGTGAGGCTACTAAGGGGATTTGGGCTATAAGTGTGAGATTACAAGGGTTATTTGGGCTATTACTGTGAGATTACACAGGGGTATTTGGGCTATCAGTGTGAGATTACAAGGGGATTTGGGCTATCACTGTGAGTTTACTCAGTGGGATTTGGGCTAAAAGTGTGAGGTTACAAGGGGGATTTGGGCTATCAGTGGGAGATTACACAGGGGGATTTTGGCTATCACTGTGAGGTTACAAGGGGGATAAGGGTTTTCAGTGTGAGGTTATTAAGGGGATTTGGTCTAACAATGTGAGATTACAAAGGTTATTTGTGCTATCACTGTGAGATTAAAGAGGGGGATTTGGGTTTTCACTGTGAGATTGCACAGAGGGATTTTGGCTATCACTGAGACATTACACAGGGGGTTTTGGGCTATCAGCGTGAGATGACACAGGGGGAAATTTGGGCTATCAGTGTGAGATTACTTAGGGGATTTGGGCTATCAGTGTGAGGCTAAAAGGGGGATTTTGGTTCTCAGTGTGAGGTTACGAGGGGGATTTGGGCTATCAGTGTGAGGTTACAAGGGGGATTTGAGCTATCAGGGTGAGATTACAAGGGTTATTTGGGCAATCAGTGTGAGATTATACAGGGGGATTTGTGCTAACACTGTGAGATTACACAGGGGGATTTGGGCTATCACTGTGAGATTATACTGGGGGATTTGTGATATCAGTGTGAGCTTACAAGTGGGATTTGCGTTATCGGTGTGAGATTACATAGAGGGATTTTGGCTATCACTCTGCGATTACACAGGGGGATTTGGGCTAGCAGTGCGAGTTTACACAGGGGGATTTGGGCTATTAGTGTGAGATTATACATGGGGATTTGGGCTATCACTGTGAGGTTACAAGGGGGATATGGGCTATCAGTGTGAGGTTACAAAGGGGATTTGGGCTATCAGTGTGATATTATACATGGGGATTTGGGCTATCACTGTGAGGTTACAAGGGGGATATGTGTTTTCAGTGTGAGGTTACAAAGAGGATTTGGGCTATCAGTGTGAAATTACAAAGGTTATTTGGGCTATTACTGTGAGATTACACAGTGGTATTTGGGCTATCAGTGTGAGATTACAGGGGGTATTTGGGCTATCAGAGTAAGATTATACATGTGGATATGGGATATCAGTGTCAGCTTACAGGTGGGATTTCGGTTATCGGTGTGAGATTACATAGGGGGATTTTGGCTATCATTGAGAGATTATACATGGGGATATGGGCTACCGGTGTGAGATTACACAGGGGGATTTGGGCTTTCAGTGTGAGATTATACATGGGGATTTGGGCTACCACTGTGAGGTTACAAGCGAGATAAGGGCTATCAGCGTGAGGTTACAAAGGGGATTTGGGCTATCAGTGTGATATTATACATGTGGATTTGGGCTATCACTGTGAGGTTACAAGGGGGATTAGGGTTTTCAGTGTGAGGTTATAAAGGGGATTTGGTCTAACAATGTGAGATTACAAAGGTTATTTGAGCTATTACTGTGAGATTACACAGGGGTATTTGGGCTATCAGTGTGAGATTACAAGGGGTATTGGGCTATCAGTGTGATATTACAAGGGGTATTTGGACTATCAGTGTGAGATTACAAGAGGTATTTGGATTATCGGTCTGAGATTACGTAGCGGGATTTGGGATATCACTGTCAGATTACACATGGGGCTTTTTGCTTCCAGTGCGAGATTACACAGGGGGATTTGGGCTATCACTGTGAGATTACACAGGGGGATTTGGGCTATCAGTGTGAGCTCAAATTGGGGTTTTGGGCTACCAGTGTGAGGTTACAAGGGGTATTTGAGCTATCAGTGTGAGATTACACACGAAGGTTTGAGCTATCAGTGTGAGGTTTACAAGGGGTATTTGGGCTATCACTGTGAGATTACACAGGGTGATTTGGGGTATAAGTGTAAGATTAGACAGCGGGATTTGGGCGAACAGTTTGAGGTTACAAAGGGGTTTTGGGCTATCAGTGTGAGGTTACAAATGGGATTTGGGCTATCCGTGTGAGATTACAAGTGATATTTCGTCTACCACTGTAAGATTACACAGGGGGATTTGGGCTATCTGTGTGAGCTCAAATTGGGGATTTGGGCTATCAGTGTGAGATTACAAGGGTGATTTGGGCTATCAGTGTGAGGTTACAAGGGGGATTTGGGCTATCTGTGTGACAATACACAGGGAGATTTCGGAAATCACTGTGAGATTACACAGGGGGATTTTGGTTATCAGTGTGAGATTACACAGGGAGATTTGGGCTATCACTGTGAGGTTACAAGGGGGATTTGGACTATTAGTGTGAGTTTACAAGGGGTATTTGGCCTGTCAGTGTGAGATTACCAGGGGTATGTGGGCTATCAGTGTGAGATTACAAAGGGGGTTTTGGGTTAACAGTCTGAGATTACAAAGTGGGATTTGGGCTATCAGTGTGAAGGTACAAGGGTGATTTTGGCTATCAGTGTGAGGTTTACAAGGGGGATTTGGGCTATCATTGTTAGATTACACAGGGAATTTGGGCTATCAGTTTGAGATTACACAGGGGGATTTGGACTATCAGTGTGAGATTACACAGGGGGATTTGTGCTATCACTGTGAGGTTACAAGGGCGATTTGGGCTATCAGTGTGAGGTTACAAGGGGAATTTGGGCTATCCGTGTGAGGTTACAAGGGGTATTTGGGCTCTCAGAGTGAGATTACACACGAGGGTTTGAGCTATCAGTTTGAGGTTTACAAGGGGGATTTGGGCTATCACTGTGAGATTACACAGGGGGATTTGGGCTATCAATGTGAGGTTACACACAGGGATTTGGGCTATCAGCCTGACATTACACAGGCGGATTTGGGCTATAAGTGTAAGATTACACAGGGGGTATTGGGCAATCACTATGGGATTACACGGGGGTATTTTGGGCTATCCGTGTGAGGTTACAAGGGGTTTTTGGGCTCTCAGTGTGAGATTACACACGAGGGTTTGAGTTATCAGTGTGAGGTTTACAAGAGGCATTTGGGCTATCACTGTGAGATTACACAGGTTGATTTGGGGTATAAGTGTAAGATTAGACAGCGGGATTTGGGCGATCAGTTTGAGGTTACAAGGGGGATTTGGGATATCAGTGTGAGATTACACAAGGGTATTTGGGCTATCAGTGTGAGGTTACAATCGGGATTTGGGCTAACAGTGTGAGTTTACTCAGGGGGATTTGGGCTATCAGTGTGAGATTACAAGGGTGATTTGGGCTATCAGTGTGAGGTTACAAGGGGGATTTGGGCTATCTGTGTGACAATACACAGGGAGATTTTGGAAATCACTGTGAGATTACACAGGGGGATTTTGGTTATCAGTGTGAGATTACACAGGGAGATTTGGGCTATCACTGTGAGGTTACAAGGGGGATTTGGACTATTAGTGTGAGTTTACAAGGGGTATTTGGCCTGTCAGTGTGAGATTACCAGGGGTATGTGGGCTATCAGTGTGAGATTACAAAGGGGGTTTTGGGTTAACAGTCTGAGATTACAAAGTGGGATTTGGGCTATCAGTGTGAAGGTACAAGGGTGATTTTGGCTATCAGTGTGAGGTTTACAAGGGGGATTTGGGCTATCATTGTTAGATTACACAGGGAATTTGGGCTATCAGTTTGAGATTACACAGGGGGATTTGGACTATCAGTGTGAGATTACACAGGGGGATTTGTGCTATCACTGTGAGGTTACAAGGGCGATTTGGGCTATCAGTGTGAGGTTACAAGGGGAATTTGGGCTATCCGTGTGAGGTTACAAGGGGTATTTGGGCTCTCAGAGTGAGATTACACACGAGAGTTTGAGCTATCAGTTTGAGGTTTACAAGGGGGATTTGGGCTATCACTGTGAGATTACACAGGGGGATTTGGGCTATCAGTGTGAGGTTACACACGGGGATTTGAGCTATCAGCCTGACATTACACAGGCGGATTTGGGCTATAAGTGTAAGATTACACAGGGGGTATTGGGCAATCACTATGGGATTACACGGGGGTATTTTGGGCTATCCGTGTGAGGTTACAAGGGGTTTTTGGGCTCTCAGTGTGAGATTACACACGAGGGTTTGAGTTATCAGTGTGAGGTTTACAAGAGGCATTTGGGCTATCACTGTGAGATTACACAGGTTGATTTGGGGTATAAGTGTAAGATTAGACAGAGGGATTTGGGCGATCAGTTTGAGGTTACAAGGGGGATTTGGGATATCAGTGTGAGATTACACAAGGGTATTTGGGCTATCAGTGTGAGGTTACAATGGGGATTTGGGCTAACAGTGTGAGTTTACTCAGGGGGATTTGGTCTATCAGTGTGAGATTACAAAGGTTATTTGGGCTATTAGTGAGATTACACAGGTGTATTTGGGCTATCAGTGTGAGATTACAAGTGGTATTTGGGATATCAGTGTGAGATTGCAAGGGTTATTTGGGCTATCAGTGTGAGATTACACAGGGGGATTTGGGCTATCACTGTGAGATTACACAGGGGGATTTGGGCAACCAGTGCTAGATTACACAGGGGGATTTGGGCTATCAGTGTGAGATTATACATGGGGATTTGGGCTATCACTGTGAGGTTACAAGGGTGATATGGGCTATCAGTGTGAAGTGACTAAGGGGATTTGGGCTTTCAGTGTGTGATTACAAGGGTTATTTGGGCTATTACTGTGAGATTACAGAGGGGTATTTGGGCTATCAGTGTGAGATTACAAGGGTGATTTGGGCTAACAGTGTGAGGTTACAAATGGGCATTTGGGCTATCAGTGTGAGATTACACAGAGGGAATTGGTCTATCACTGTTAGATTACACAGGGGGATTTTGGCTATCACTGTTAGATTACACAAGGTGATTTGGGCCATCACTGTGAGATTTAAGTGTGGGATTTTGGATTTCACTGTGAGATGGCAGAGGGGGATTTTGGCTATCACTGTGAGATTACACAGGGGAATTTGGGCTATCAGTGTGAGATTACTCAGGGTATTTGGGCAATCAGTTTGAGGCTAAAAGTGTGATTTTGGCTAACAGTGTGAGATTACACTGCGGAATTTGAGCTATCAGTGTGAAGTTACGAGGTGGATTTTGGCTATCAGTGTGAGGTTACAAGGGGGATTTGAGCTGTCAGTGTGAGATTATACAGGGGGATATGGGATATCAGTGTGAGCTTACAAGTGGGATTTGGGTTATCGGTGTGAGATTACATAGGGGCATTTTGGCCATCACTAGGAGATTACACAGGGGGATTTGGGCTACCAGTGCGAGATTACACAGGGGGATTTGCGCTGTCAGTGTGAGATTATACATGGGGATTTGGGCTATCACTGTGAGGTTACAAGGGGGATATGGGCTATGAGTGTGAGGTTACAAAGGGGGATTTGGGCTATCACTGTGAGATTACACAGGGGGATTTGGGCTATCACTGTGAGATTAAAGAGGGGGATTTGGGCTTTCACTGTGAGATTGCACAGGAGGATTTCGACTATCACTGTGAGATTACACAGGGGGATTTGAGCTGTCAGTGTGAGATGACACAGGGGGAATTTGGGCTATTAGTGTGAGATTAATCAGGGGATTTGGGCTATCAGTGTGATATTACAAGGGGTATTTGGACTATCAGTGTGAGATTACAAGGGGTATTTGGGTTATCGGTCTGAGATTACGTAGCGGGATTTGGGATATCACTGTCAGATTACACATGGGGCTTTTTGCTTCCAGTGCGAGATTACACAGGGGGATTTGGGCTATCACTGTGAGATTACACAGGGGGATTTGGGCTACAAGTGCGAGTTTACACAGGGGGATTTGTGCTATAAGTGTGAGATTATACATGGGGATTTGGTCTATCACTGTGAGGTTACTAATGTGTTTTAGGCTATCAGTGTGAGATTACAAGGGTTATTTGGGCTATTATTGTGAGATTACACAGAGGTATTTGGTCTATCAATGTGAGATTACAAGGGGGATTTGCGCTAACGGTGTGAGTTTACTCAGGGAGATTTGGGCTATCAGTGTGAGGTTACAAGGGGGATTTGTGTTATCACTGTGAGATTACACATGGGGATTTGGGCTATCACTGTGTGATTACACAAGGGGATTTGGGCTATCAGTGTGAGATTATACATGGTGATTTGGGCTATCAATGTGAGGTTACAATTGGGATATTGGCTATCAGTGTGAGGTTACAAAGGGGATTTGGTCTATCAGTGTGATATTATGCATGGGGATTTGGGCTATCACTGTGAGGTTACAAGGGGGATATGGGTTTTCTGTGTGAGGTTGTAAAGGGGATTTGGGCTATCAGTGTGAGATTACAAAGGTTATTTGGGCTATTACTGTGAGATTACACAAGTGTATTTGGGCTATCAGTGTGAGATTACAAGGGGTATTTGGGCTATCAGTGTGAGATTACAAGGGTTATTTTGGCTATCAGTGTGAGATTAAACAGGGGGATTAGGACTATAACTGTGAGATTACACAGGGGGATTTGGGCTATCACTGTGAGATTATACAGGGGGATTTGGGATATCAGTGTGAGTTTACAAGTGTGATTTGGGTTATCGTTGTGAGATTACGTAGGGGGATTTGGGCTATCACTGTGAGATTACACAGGGGGATTTGGGCTATCAGTGTGAGATTATGCATGGGGATTTGGGCTATCAATGTGAGGTTACAATTGGGATATTGGCTATCAGTGTGAGGTTACAAAGGGGATTTGGTCTATCAGTGTGATATTATACATGGGGATTTGGGCTATCACTGTGAGGTTACAAGGGGGAGATGTGTTTTTTGTGTGAGGTTGTAAAGGGGATTTGGGCTATCAGTGTGAGATTACAAGGGGTATTTGGGCTATCAGTGTTGAATTACAAGGGTTATTTTGGCTATCAGTATGAGATTAAACAGGGGGATTTGGGCTATCACTGTGAGATTACACAGGGGGTTTGGGCTATCACTGTGAGATTATACAGGGGGATTTGGGATATCAGTGTGAGCTTACAAGTGGGATTTGGGTTATTGTTGTGAGATTACGTAGGGGATTTGGGCTATCACTGTGAGATAACACAGGGGGATTTGGGGTACCTGTGCGAGATTACAGAGGGGGATTTAGGCAATCAGTGTGAGATTATACATGGGGATTTGGCTATCACTGCGAGGTTACAAGGGGGCTATGGCATATCAGTGTGAGGTTTCTAAGGGGATTTGGGCTATCAGTCTGAGATTACAAGCGTTATTTGGGATATTACTGTGAGATTACATAGGGGTATTTGGGCTATCATTGTGCGATTACAAGGGGGATTTGGGCTATCAGTGTGATTTTACTCATGGGGATTAGGGCTATCAGTGTGAGGTTACAAAGTGAGATTTGGTCTATCAGTGTGAGATTAACCAGGGGGATTTGGGCTATCACTGTTAGATTACACAGGGGGATTTGGGCTATCACTGTGAGATTAAAGAAGGGGATTTGGGCTTTCACTGTGAGATTGCACAGGTGTATTAGGGCTATCACTGTGTGATTACACAGGGGGATTTGGGCTATCAGTGTGAGATGACACGGGGGAATTGGGGCAATCAGTGTGAGATGACACAAGGGGTATTTGGGCTATGCTTGTGAGATTACACATGGGTATTTTGGCTTTCACTGTGAGATGACAAAGGGGGAATTTGGGCTATCAGTGTGAGAAGACACAGGGGGAATTTGGGCTATCTGTGTGAGATTAGAAGGAAGATTTGGTCTATCAGTGTGAGATGACACAGGGGAATTTCGGCTATCAGTGTGAGATGACACAGGGGTACTTGGGCTATCAGTGAGAGATGACACAGGGTTAAATTGGGCAATCAGTGTGAGATAACTCAGCGGATTTGGGCTATCAGTGTGAGGCTAAAAGGGGGATTTTGGCTAACAGTGTGAGATTACACAGGGGAATTTGAGCTATCAGTGTGAGGTTACGAGGCGGATTTGGGCTATCAGTGTGAGGTTACAAGGGGGATTTGAGCTATCACTGTGAGATTACACAGGGGGATTTGGGCTATCACTCTGAGATTATATAGGGGGATATGGGATATCAGTGTGAGCTTACAAGCGGGATTTGGGTTATTGGTGTGAGATTACATAGAGGGATTTTGGCTATCACTCTGCGATTACACAGGGGGATTTGGGCTACCAGTGCGAGATTACACAGGGGGATTTGGGCTATTAGTGTGAGATTATATATGGGGATTTGGGCTATCACTGTTTGTTTACAAGGGTTATATGGGCTATCAGTGTGAGGTTACAAAGGGGATTTGGGCTATCAGTGTGAGATTACAAGGGTTATTTGGACTCTTACTGTGAGATTACTCAGGGGGATTTGGGCTATCACTGTGAGGTTACAAGGGAGATATGGGCTATCAGTGTGATATTATACATGGGGATTTGGGCTATCACTGTGAGGTTACAAGGGGGATATGTGTTTTCAGTGTGAGGTTACAAAGAGGATTTGGGCTATCAGTGTGAGATTACAAAGGTTATTTGGGCTATTACTGTGAGATTACACAGTGGTATTTGGGCTATCAGTGTGAGATTACAGGGGGTATTTGGGCTATCAGAGTAAGATTATACATGTGGATATGGGATATCAGTGTCAGTTTAGAGGTGGGATTTCGGTTATCGGTGTGAGATTACATAGGGGGATTTTGGCTATCATTGAGAGATTATACATGGGGATATGGGCTACCGGTGTGAGATTACACAGGGGGATTTGGGCTTTCAGTGTGAGATTATACATGGGGATTTGGGCTACCACTGTGAGGTTACAAGCGAGATAAGGGCTATCAGCGTGAGGTTACAAAGGGGATTTGGGCTATCAGTGTGATATTATACATGTGGATTTGGGCTATCACTGTGAGGTTACAAGGGGGATTAGGGTTTTCAGTGTGAGGTTATAAAGGGGATTTGGTCTAACAATGTGAGATTACAAAGGTTATTTGAGCTATTACTGTGAGATTACATAGGGGTATTTGGGCTATCAGTGTGAGATTACAAGGGGTATTTGGGCTATCAGTGTGATATTACAAGGGGTATTTGGACTATCAGTGTGAGATTACAAGAGGTATTTGGATTATCGGTCTGAGATTACGTAGCGGGATTTGGGATATCACTGTCAGATTACACATGGGGCTTTTTGCTTCCAGTGCGAGATTACACAGGGGGATTTGGGCTATCACTGTGAGATTACACAGGGGGATTTGTGCTATAAGTGTGAAATTATACATGGGGATTTGGTCTATCACTGTGAGGTTACTAAGGGGTTTTAGGCTATCAGTGTGAGATTACAAGGGTTATTTGGGCTATTACTGTGAGATTACACAGAGGTATTTGGTCTATCAATGTGAGATTACAAGGGGGATTTGCGCTAATGGTGTGAGTTTACTCAGGGAGATTTGGGCTATCAGTGTGAGGTTACAAGGGGGATTTGTGTTATCACTGTGAGATTACACATGGGGATTTGGGCTATCACTGTGTGATTACACAGGGGGATTTGGGCTATCAGTGTGAGATTATACATGGCGATTTGGGCTATCAATGTGAGGTTTACAAGTGGGATTTGGGCTATCATTGTTAGATTACACAGGGAATTTGGGCTATCAGTTTGAGATTACACAGGGGGATTTGGACTATCAGTGTGAGATTACACAGGGGGATTTGTGCTATCACTGTGAGGTTACAAGGGGGATTTGGGCTTTCAGTGTGAGGTTACAAGGGGGATTTGGTCTATCAGTGAGAGGTTACAAGGGGTATTTGGGCTCTTAGAGTGATATTACATACGGGGGTTTGAGCTATCAGTGTGCGGTTTAAAACGGGGATTTGGGCTATCTCTGTGAGATTACACAGGGGGATTTTGGCTACCAGTGTGAGTTCACAAAGCGGGCAGTGGGCTATCAGTGTGAGATGAGACAACGGTAATTTGGACTATCAGTGTGAGGTTACAAGGTCGATTTGGGCTATTAGTGTCAGATTACAAGGGGGATTTGTGCTATCACTATGGGTTTACACAGGGGGATTTGGGCTATCACTGTGAGATTACACATGGGATCTGGGCCATCAGTGTGAGATTACAAGGGAGCATTGGGGCTATAAGTATGAGGGTACAAGGGGGATTTGGGCGATAAGCGTGAGATTACACAGGGAGATTTGGGGAAATCACTTTGAGATTACACAGGGGAATTGTTCTATCAGTGTGAGATTACAAGGGGTATTTGGGCTACCCCTGTGAGATTACACAGTGGGATTTGGGCTATCAGTGTGAGCCCAAAAGGGGGATTTGGGCTATCAGTGTGAGATTACAAGGGGGGATTTGGCTATCAGTGTGAGATTACAAGGGGGATTTGGGCTATCAGTGTGAGATTACACAGTGGGATTTTGGATATCAGTGTGAGGTTACACAGGGGGTTTTGGGCTATCACTGTGAGGTTACAAGGGGGATTTGGACTATTAGTGTGAGGTTACAAGGGGGATTTGGCATATCATTGTGAGATTACCATGGGTATTTGCGCTCTCAGTGTGAGATTACAAAGGGGGTTTTGGGCTAACAGTCTGAGATTACAAAGTGGGATTTGGGCTATCAGTGTGAAGGTATAAGGGGGATTTTGGCTATCAGTGTGAGGTTTACAAGTGGGATTTGGGCTATCATTGTTAGATTACACAGGGAATTTGGGCTATCAGTTTGAGATTACACAGGGGGATTTGGACTATCAGTGTGAGATTACACAGGGGGATTTGTGCTATCACTGTGAGGTTACAAGGGGGATTTGGGCTTTCAGTGTGAGGTTACAAGGGGGATTTGGTCTATCAGTGAGAGGTTACAAGGGGTATTTGGGCTCTTAGAGTGATATTACATACGGGGGTTTGAGCTATCAGTGTGCGGTTTAAAACGGGGATTTGGGCTATCTCTGTGAGATTACACAGGGGGATTTTGGCTACCAGTGTGAGTTCACAAAGCGGGCAGTGGGCTATCAGTGTGAGATGAGACAACGGTAATTTGGACTATCAGTGTGAGGTTACAAGGTCGATTTGGGCTATTAGTGTCAGATTACAAGGGGGATTTGTGCTATCACTATGGGTTTACACAGGGGGATTTGGTCTATCACTGTGAGATTACACATGGGATCTGGGCCATCAGTGTGAGATTACAAGGGGGCTTTGGGCTATAAGTATGAGGGTACAAGGGGGATTTGGGCGATAAGCGTGAGATTACACAGGGAGATTTGGGAAATCACTTTGAAATTACACAGGGCAATTGTTCTATCAGTGTGAGATTACAAGGGGTATTTGGGCTACCCCTGTGAGATTACACAGTGGGATTTGGGCTATCAGTGTGAGCCCAAAAGGGGGATTTGGGCTATCAGTGTGAGATTACAAGGGGGATTTGGCTATCAGTGTGAGATTACAAGGGGGATTTGGGCTATCAGTGTGAGATTACACAGTGGGATTTTGGATATCAGTGTGAGGTTACACAGGGGGTTTTGGGATATCAGTGTGAGATTACACGGGGCGATTTGTGCTATGACTGTGAGGTTACAACGGGGATTTGGGCTATCAGTGTGAGATTATACAGTGGGATTTTGGCTATCAGTGTGAGGTTACACAGCGTGTTTTGGGATATCAGTGTGAGATTACACAGGGGGATTTGTGCTATCACTGAGAGATTACAAGAGGGATTTGGGCTATCCGTGTGAGATTAAAAGGGTGATTTGGGCTATCAGTGTGAGGTTATACCCAGGGATTTGTCCTCTCAGTGTGAGATTACACAGGGGAATTGGGGCTTTCAGTGTGAGTTTGCACAGGGGGATTTGGGCTATCATTGTGAAATTACAAGGGTGATTTGGGCTATCAGTGTGAGATTACACAGGGGGATTTGGACTATCAGTGTGAGGTTACACAGGGGGATTTGGTCGATCAGCCTGAGATTACACAGGGGGCTTTTGGCAATCACTGTGGGATTACACAGGGGGATTTGGGCTATCAGTGTGAAGTTACAAGGGGGATTTGGGCTATCAGTCTGAGAATACACAGGGAGATTTCGGAAATCACTGTGAGATTACAGAGGGGGATTTGGGCTATCAGTGTGAGATTACACAGGGGGATTTGTGCTATCACTGTGAGGTTAAAAGTGCGATTTAGGCTATCAGTGTGAGGTTACAAGGGGGATTTGGCCTATCAGTTTGAGATTACCAGGGGTATTTGGGCTACCGCTGTGAGATTACACAGGGGGTTTTGGGCGATCAGTCTGAGATTACAAAGTGGGATTTGGGTTATCTGTGTGAAGGTACAATGGGGATTTTGGCTATCAGTTTGACATTACACAGGGGGATTTGGACTATCAGAGTGAGATTACACAGGGGGATTTGTGCTATCACTGTGAGGTTACAAGGAGGATTTGAGCTATCAGTGTGAGGTTTCAAGGGGGTTTTGGGCTATCAGTGTGAGATTACAAGGGGTATTTCGGCTACAACTGTGAGATTACACAGGGGGATTTGGGCTATCAGTGTGAGCTCAAAAGCGGGATTTGGTCTATCACTCTGAGATTACACTGGGGGATTTGGATATAAGTGTAAGATTACACAGGGGGATTTGGGCGATCAGTGTGAGGTTACAAGGGGGATTCGGGCTATCAGTGTGAGGCTACAAAGTGTATTTGGGCTATCAGTGTGAGATTACAAGGGGTATTTGGGCTACCACTGTGAGATTACACAGTGGGATTTGAGCTATCAGTGAGAGCTCAAATTGGTGATTTGGGCTATCAGTGTGAGTTTACACAGGAGGTTTTGGGCTAACAGTGAGAGGTTACAAGGGGGATTTGGGCTATCAGTGTGAGATTACACAGGAGGTTTTGGGCTAACAGTGAGAGGTTACAAGGGGGATTTGTGCTATCAGTGTGAGATTACACAGGGAGATTTGGGCTATCGCTGTGAGATTACAAAGGAGGATTTGGGCTATCATTGTGAGGGTTCAAGGGGGATTTGAGCTATCAGTGTGAGATTACATGGCGTATTTGTGCTCTCAGTGTGAGATTACACAGGGGGTTTGGGCTTTCAGTGTGTGGTTACACAGGAGTTTTGGGCTATCAGTCGGAGATTCCTTTCGGGGATTTGGGCTATCAGTGTGAGGGTACAAGGGGGATTTGGGCTATTAGTGTGAGGTTAAAAGGGGGATTTGGGCCATCACTGTGAGATTACACAGGGGGATTTGGTGTATAAGTGTAAGATTACACAGGGGGATTTGGGCGATCAGTGTGAGGTTAAAAGGGGGATTTGGGCTATCAGTGTGAGGCTACAAAGTGTATTTGGGCTATCAGTGTGAGATTATACAAGGGGATTTGGCTACCAGTGTGAGGTTACAAGGGGTATTTGGGCTCTCAGTGTGAGATTACACACGAGGGTTTGAGCTATCAGTGTGAGGTTTACAAGGGGCATTTGGACTATCACTGTGAGATTACACAGGGGGATTTGGGGTATAAGTGTAAGATTAGACAGCGGGATTTGGGCGATCAGTTTGAGGTTACAAGGGGGGTTTGGGCTATCAGTGTGAGGTTACAAAGGGTATTTGGGCTATCAGTGTGAGATTACAAGGGGTATTACGGCTACCAATGTGAGATTACACAGGGGGATTTGGGCTATCAGTGAGAGCTGAAATTGGGGATATGGGCTGTCAGTGTGAGATTACAAGTGCGATTTGTGCTATCAGTGTGAGGTTACAAGGGTGATTTAGGCTATCAGTGTGAGATTACAAGGGGTATTTCGGCTACCACTGTGAGATTACACAGGGGGATTTGTGCTATCAGTGAGAGCTGAAATTGGGGATTTGGGCTATCAGTGTGAGGTTACAAGGGTGATTTGGGCTATCAGTGTGAGAATTCACAGGGAGATTTTGGAAATCACTGTGAGATTACACAGTGGAATTTGGGCTATCAGTGTGAGATTACACAGGAGGATTTGGGTTATCAGTGTGAGATTACACAGGGGGATTTGGGATATCACTGTGAGGTTACAAGGGGGATTTGGACTATTAGTGTGAGCTTACAGCGGGGATTTGGCCTATCAGTGTGAAATTACCAGGGGTATTTGGGCTCTCAGTCAGAGATTACAAAATGGGATTTTGGCTATCAGTGTGAAGGCACCAGGGGGATTTTGGCTGTCAGTGTGAAGTTTACAAGGGGGATTTGGGCTATCATTGTTAGATTACACAGGGAATTTGGGCTATCAGTTTGAGATTACACAGGGGGATTTGGACTATCAGTGTGAGATTAAACAGCGGGATTTGTGCTATCACTGTGAGGTTACAAGGGGGATTTGGGCTATCAGTGTGAGGTTACAAGGGGGATTTGGACTATTAGTATGAGGTTACAAGGGGGATTTGGCATATCATTGTGAGATTACCATGGGTATTTGCGCTCTCAGTGTGAGATTACAAAGGGGGTTTTGTGCTAACAGTCTGAGATTACAAAGTGGGATTTGGGCTATCAGTGTGAAGGTATAAGGGGGATTTTGGTTATCAGTGTGAGGTTTACAAGTGGGATTTGATCTATCATTGTTAGATTACACAGGGAATTTGGGCTATCAGTTTGAGATTACACAGGGGGATTTGGACTATCAGTGTGAGATTACACAGGGGGATTTGTGTTATCACTGTGAGGTTACAAGGGGGATTTGGGCTTTCAGTGTGAGGTTACAAGGGGGATTTGGTCTATCAGTGAGAGGTTACAAGGGGTATTTGGGCTCTCAGAGTGAGATTACACACGGGGGTTTGAGCTATCAGTGTGCGGTTTAAAACGGGGATTTGGGCTATCTCTGTGAGATTACACAGGGGGATTTTGGCTACCAGTGTGAGTTCACAAAGCGGGCAGTGGGCTATCAGTGTGAGATGAGACAATGGTAATTTGGACTATCAGTGTGAGGTTACAAGGGGGATTTGGGCTATTAGTGTCAGATAACAAGGGGGATTTGTGCTATCACTATGGGTTTACACAGGGGTATTTGGGCTATCACTGTGACATTACACATGGGATCTGGGCCGTCAGTGTGAGATTACAAGGGGGATTTGGGCTATAAGTATGAGGGTACAAGGGGGATTTGGGCGATAAGCGTGAGATTACACAGGGAGATTTGGGAAATCACTTTGAGATTACACAGGGGATTTGTTCTATCAGTTTGAGATTACATAGGGGGATATGGGCTATCAGTGCGAGATTACACAGGGGTATTTGAGCTATCAGTGTAAGATTACATGGGGTATTTGTGCTCTCAGTGTGAAGTTACACAGGGGGTTTGGGCTATCAGTCGGAAATTACACTGGGGGATTTGGGCTATCAGTGTGAGGGTACAAGGGGATTTGGGCTATCAGTGTGAGGTTAAAAGGGGGATTTGGCCTATCACTGTGAGATTACACAGGGGGATTTGGTGTATAAGTGTAAGATTAAACAGGGTGATTTGGGGCGATCAGTGTGAGGTTACAAGGGGGATTTGGGCTATCAGTGTGAGGTTACAAAGGTTATTTGGGCTATCAGTGTGAGCCCAAAAGGGGGATTTGGGCTATCAGTGTGAGATTACAAGGGGGATTTGGCTATCAGTGTGAGATTACAAGGGGATTTGGGCTATCAGTGTGAGATTACACAGTGGGATTTGGGCTATCAGTGTGAGCCCAAAAGGGGGATTTGGGCTATCAGTGTGAGATTACAAGGGGGATTTGGCTATCAGTGTGAGATTACAAGGGGGATTTGGGCTATCAGTGTGAGATTACACAGTGGGATTTTGGATATCAGTGTGAGGTTACACAG